>JAJMBI010000080.1:0-47002 GCA_030572815.1 Starmerella asiatica | reverse complement strand
TACACTACACTACACTACACTACACTACACTACACTACACTACACTACACTACACTACACTACACGCTGAAATGTCTTCATTATCTGCAGTATTGTGTGGGTTAATTAGACGCGTCGCGTGTAGGGCAGGGCCATGGGAATCAAAGGCCTGTTCAAGGTGATCAGCGACAACGCGCCCAGCGCGGTCAAAATGACCGACTGGAAAGCATTATCTGGTCGAAAAGTCGCCATTGATGCGTCGATGTCGCTATACCAATTTTTAATTGCCGTGCGGCAAAGTGACGGCAACCAGCTCACCGGTGACGATGGTAAAGAAACGAGCCATTTAATCGGGATGTTTTACCGAACTATTCGGTTGGTGGAGAATGGCGTGAAGCCAGTGTACGTATTTGACGGGAAACCGCCCGAGTTAAAGGGTGAGGAGCTCGATAAGCGGCTGGAAGCCCGCGAGAAGGCTCTAAAACAAGCCGAGGAAAGCGGCACTGCTGCGGATGCCGCGCGGTTTGAAAGACGTACGGTGCATGCCACACGCGAGCACAACGAGGAGGCCAAGAAGCTGTTAAAACTGATGGGAATTCCCGTCATTGAGGCCCCCAGTGAAGCCGAGGCGACATGTGCAGCGTTGGTAAAGGCCGGGAAAGTATGGGCAGCTGGTTCTGAGGACATGGACACGCTGACGTTTGGATCCAAGGTGTTGCTTCGGCATTTAACTGCTGGTGATCAGCGGAAAAACCCCATTACTGAGATCGACTTGGATCGGGCCCTGGAGGACTTGCAATTGAAGCCAGCGGAGTTTGTAGATTTATGTATTCTGTTGGGCTGCGACTACTGTGCTCCCGTGCGCGGGTTCGGTCCTTCAACTGCATTGAAGCTTATCAAGGAACATCGCACGATCGAGGCGATCCAAGCAAGTTTAAAGAAGCAGGGAGGGAAATTGCAGATTCCGGATGATTTCCCTACCGATGCAGTACGCGCACTGTTTATGAACCCGGAAGTAGCTGATTTAGAAGCTCCGTTGAAATGGAACCCTCCAGACACTGAAGGGTTGGTGGACTTTTTGGTGAAACAGAAAGGATTTAGTGAGGACCGCGTGCGTCAAAATGCCGCTAAACTGCTGAAAGCCGCGGGTCAAAAGCCACAGGGCCGATTGACGGACTTTTTCCAGGTGTCGCGCAAGGCGAAGCCTCCACCGGGGCGCATCACGAAGGAAAAACCGAAGAAGAAGGTGAAGTAGTGCCAGGAACACTTTATATGACATTTACACACATACTATTGAGCGCCTGCGTACCTTAGGACTGAATTACTTGAGCTCTGAATTAGAACTATATGAGACTAGCTGGACTACCGTGGGACTGGCTCCGCGATCCTTCTTTTCTATATAATAGAGCTGAATGTGTTTCTCCATCTTTTCGGCATAATAACGTCGGCATTCCGGACATGGCTCGCTGTTGGAAAAGTTTACGTGTAGACTACCATGGGACGCACCCACTGAGTATATATGTAGCAGCCAATACACTCAATTGGTTTTGTAGAGCTCTCTGTGACAATGTTCGGGTAGTACACATCTATATTTATCTAAGTGTAGGATGGCTTTAAGCCGCATAGGTGTAGTGCTGGCTACTGACCTTCGACGTTGTCCTTGGTAACCAATAGTGACGATATACACACTTTCTTGTCAATGCGCCTAATAGAATCGTCCCTTCTAACCTGATGGATGCATTGGTTGTACAGTCAATCACAGCTACCTGTGCAGGCCATATACAGGTTTTTCCCTTTGCAAGAGCCCGAACATCAGTATATAATCTACAAAATTTCATACCTTGAGCTATTGAAATATGAAATTTGCAATTTGGAGGTGCATTAGGCATCAATGAAGGTCGGGTGCCATGTCTCTATAGAAGGCGGCGTGAGTCGAGCTGTGCGCGAGGCCAGCCTGTTTGGCTGCACAGCATTCGCTATGTGGTTGAAAAGCAGCCGCGGGTGGTCTTCCAAGCCATACCCGGCCGAGGAAATTGACAAATTCCGATCGGCATGTAAATCGCTTAATTACAATTCACGCACGGACATTTTACCGCACGGCTCGTTTCTCATCAATTTAGGCAACCCCGACGGTGAGAAATTCGCTAAAAGCTATTCAGCCTTTGTTGATGAGCTGCAGCGTTGTGAGCAGTTGGGAATTGGCCTGTACAATTTACACCCCGGATCCTCTTTGGGCACATCCAAGCCCGCAGCCATCAAACGCATTGCCGAGGCAATCAACAAAGCCCACAAAGAAACCGAATATGTGAAAGTAGTGCTGGAAAACATGGCCGGCGACCCCACGCGGATCGTTGGTAGTGAATTACAGGATCTCAGAGCAGTAATTGACCAAGTAAATAACAAACAGCGGGTTGGTGTGTGCATTGACACCTGCCACACGTTCGCTGCCGGTCACAATTTGGCCACCCCAAAAGGATACGCTGCATTTTGGACCGAGTTCGACGAAGTCGTGGGCAAGCAGTATTTAAGTGCAATTCATGTCAATGATTCGTGTTGGCCCCTTAACAGCCGCCGTGACCAGCATGCTCGCATTGGAACGGGGTTCATTGGTCCGGAGTGTTTCAGGCTGCTCTTAAACGATGAGCGGTTAAAGGAGGTGCCAATGGTGCTGGAAACCGAGGATTTTGCCGAGGAAGTGCCGCAATTGCAGTGGTTCGCTGGGAAAACCGCTGAGGAGGTGGCTTTAGAGTGTACGGGGCTCATAAAGAAGGGCCGGGCTATGCGGCAGCAGAACCAGCAAAAAACTGATGCGAAAAACGCCAAAACTAAGAAACGCCCGGTCCAGGCGACCACACTTGCTGATTTCGTGGTTAAACGGCCAAAAAGGGAGACCCCCGAGGTGCCAAAAGACGAGGCAGTCCCTAAAAGCGAGGTTTAGTACATTTATCTACATAAAACACAGCGGCAGTTATGTTACACGGATAAAGTGCCTAGTTTACTGTACCAGAACTAGTACTGTTAACTACTGTATGTAGTAACGATAACTAACTAGACTACAAAAAAACAGTACCCGAACCAGGTATATACCGCCAGTACTGTATATATGGGCTATATGGGATTAATATTGAGCATAAAGGACCCATGTAATGTATATAAATTGAGGTGATTAGATCAAACTGACAAATGGAGTTCTTCTCGATGGGGATGTTCTGCGTGGACGAGATCCACACGTACACTAAATCCTATACCGGCATTATCGGCGGTGCCGGCACTTACGCCGCGCTCGGTGCCGCCGTTTGCGAGTTACCACAAAAGCGAAGTAGTATTGGGTTCGTACTTGACATGGGCCGTGATTTTGCACCAGAGATGCGCATGCAATTAGATAGTTGGCAATTAGGCATTATTTACCGTGAGGATTTGCAAAGAGAAACCACGAAGGCGTGGAACAAGTTTGTGGCTAATGAGCAGCGATTGTTCAAGTACCTCAGCCCGAAACGGCAAATTACCGTTGAGGACATGCCATTGACTGCCCGCAATGCGAAATGTTTGCATTTGATCTGCTCTCCTGACCGGTGCCGTGAGTTTTTACGGGAATTGCCGTCGCAGAACACGCGGGTGTGGGAACCTGTGCCAACGGCATGCACTCCTGAAGAATTCCCGAAGTTGAAGGCGGTATGCACCGAGTTTCAGGTAGATATTTTATCGCCGAATGCTTTGGAAGCCGCGGCGTGCGTTGGACTTCCCGAGCCGACTACCAGACCGGCAGTTGAGGCACTCATTGATGTACATTACAAGTTTGCCCCAACAATTGTACTGCGGTGCGGGGCAATGGGCAGCTACGCGCGCACTCCGACGGAATCTCAGTGGTACCCGCCGTATTTCACTGATCAAGGCCGAGTAGTTGATCCTAGTGGAGCGGGCAATGCGTTCACGGGCGCATTGGGCCTCGCATTGGCGCAAAACCGGTCGTTAGACGAGGCCATGGCACGGGCCACCGTTGCCGCCAGTTTCATGATTGAACAGGTTGGTCCTCCTACTTATGATATGGTTAATGATTTATGGAATGGCGAGTCGGCGGCTGACCGCCTTGCGAATTACCGCGCTTCGATAACTATGCCAAATGTAAATACTATATGATGCCGTAGCCAGGTATATAATGTCGCATTTGTGCCGAGCTCTGGCCATTGAACTCAACACTCACAGGCATGCTTGTGTTGCCGTATATAGTCAATTTACCACCGCTAAAGCCACATTGATGCCGTCAATTACAACCTACACAATTCACTGATCCTACACCTCCAGGCATATCTATGCTACACCACTATACCCGTCTCTGCTATAATTTGATGCTGTCTACCGTATTTATCCGAGGCTATAACTACATATTTGATGCCGTCTGCCGTGTAT
Source organism: Starmerella asiatica (assembly GCA_030572815.1). Taxonomy (NCBI): domain Eukaryota; kingdom Fungi; phylum Ascomycota; class Dipodascomycetes; order Dipodascales; family Trichomonascaceae; genus Starmerella; species Starmerella asiatica. The sequence continues at coordinate 42,616 of JAJMBI010000080.1, read as the reverse complement.
ATTCAGTCTAAGCTATAACTACGTATTCGAGGCTGTCATTTACAGCGTCGTACGCAATTCGCCGATCCTACATACCATATGACCTCTTAATAGACATGTCTACGCTACATCACTGTACATCCCGTCTACGTTATAACTGCATATTTGATGCCGTTTACCGTATATGTTCTGTCCCAACGCTTTAACTTTGGGTGCTGTCGAACGGCCTAGCAATTCACTGATCCTGAGTAGGCCCTCCCAGTGTACCACCCACCGTTCACCTGCGTACGAACGCTTTGAATTGCTAAACGCTTTGAAGTGCTAAACGCTATATGTATTTCTAAATAGTGTAGCGTGGTGGACTATTTATTTAGGAAACGGCTTAGTCGGACGGTCATGGCGAGCACGCACCTTGCCGGTGTGTTTCTCACAATCTCGACGTATAAAGGCCCCCAACTCGTTTATCACTATTACGATCCACGAGTGGCCGACGAACTGGCCGATTTAGGTGGTGATGACGGCACCGATTTGGTCTGGAGCGATGCCTCCTCAGACGATAGTGAATTTGGCACAATGTCGCCCGCATTAAGCGGCCAGCGGGGCTCCCGCATCAGCAGTCCTTTGCTACGAGCAGATGTGGGGGCCTCACTCCGCAGTCCGGCATTTGGCGACCGCGATGTGAGGCCCGTTGACTTAAACGCTGGTCCGCGAACGCGCAATGCCAGCGTTTCTTCCAAGCCAGAACCAATTTTACTTGACGAGGGCGACATTTCAAGTGTGTTAAGCCAACCTTCGGAGGAACGCCACTCGCAGTTGCCGTGTGGGTTGGACAGCGACATTTTGGCCGAGATTTTGACCCCGCCAGAATCGATGTGCAACGAGAAATTCTCGTTGGCCGTTGAGGAATGTATTTTTGTGGGGATTCCCGTGCATATTTTACCTTCAGGTACATGGCGGCCACTAAAAGAAGGTTACGATGCACCAACGACTCCCTCATCACCCAAAACACAATCCACATCACCGCAATTAGCACCAACTTCACCGCGGGGATCTCCGCATAGATCCCCGGACCACGTGGGGCAACCCAGTATGGCAAGACCGGGAGTAGTTACCGAGGATGCGTCACCAATGCGGATGTTCCACGTCTGCTTTGTGTTGGCCCCGCCGATCACCGAGGCCGCGGCTTGTGAAGAACGTATTTATGACTATTTACTTGTTCCCCTCGTGCGTATGTTACGGCAGGACCAGGCTAGCAAGAACTATGTGTGGGAAGAAGTGGTTAAAATGCAGCGCGTGGCGGAATCCGCAGCAAATTTATCGGAGGCACAGCAGCAGGATGTGATTGAATCGGCTAGTGAGTTGGCTCGCGCTTTACGGGGTATTTGTACCGCGGCAGCCAACATGGACATAGCCCAAATAACCATTGGCGGCAAGGCCCGCGCGTTCCAGGTGCCTTTACAGCTCGAATTGCGGCAATTGCCCGCGTGGCGCGACGAGATCCCTCCTCGAGCCCACCTCAGCACGGCAAACGCTCCAAACAAGGTGATCACCCATGACTGCCACGCTTGTTATGGCCTGCTATTGCTAGGTGACCCGGAGGATATCGTTCGCGAGATTGATGTGGATGCCCAGGGGCCCGTTGCAGCAATGATCCGCAATATCGATCCGATGCTAAGTTTACAGGACCTGGCCAGTCGTCATAATATTGAAATTAAACAGATTGTCCAGCTCGTGTGGTCGCTAGTGTACTGGCGGAGGGCCCGTATCATTGTGCCATTACATGCTAGACATACTTATGGCGTTAGTCCCCTAGCTCCCGTGGATAAACTGCAGCAGCTTTCGCGACAGTATCGCATGCTGTTCCCGATGATGCCGCCGTTACCCAGGTTTTTGTCCCTGCTTTCAGCCGGAAAGCCGAAGCCGTTCGCCATGCATGTACCTTCCACGGACCACCGGCACATATATCTGTGTGCACTAATTTGGACGATGCAGAATGACCTCGTGGTGCACCTACCAACGTTCGCGAAGATCGTCGTTACGCGTAAAATCAAACTATCCGCCACGAACTTGGATGAGAACGATGCTGAGAGTGAACTGGAAATTGAAAATGACCGCGAGGGTGCCGAGCGCCGGCGCGAGCATCTGCACCAGCGTACTGTATCCCATACCGAGCTTGATGAGACGCGCGACAGCGTGATTGGCGACCCGCGCACGGCGTCTGCTTTGGAGAAACGTTGGTTGGCTCAGATTGCATTGTCGGGATTAACCAGAAATGCGGAATTGTCGGCCTTGTTTACACGATTGTTTAAATACTTCAATGGGGTCGACTGTTTAGAGCAGGTCATGGTTTATGAGAAGATCAATAGGGATGAAATGCGCCGATTCTTACAGGAGTTCAGTCCGTACCTCATCACGTATCGCCATTGGTGACGCCAGTATATGAGCACAAAGGCAGGTTTACATAGTGGGATGGAAGGTGTGTGTTGTTCAACGTGCATCCAGTAATAGATACGACGGCCAATACTTCTGAAGCTCCTAGCGCTCACCATTAGTCCGGGGCCCCACATATGATTTGAGGGAAGTAAATAACAGTGGTAACAGGCTTATAAAGTGCATAGTTAACGCATATCATCCAATGTATTGCGACGTAGTTGTGTAAAATACCCCGGATAAAGGTAAAACGATTGTAGTGATGACTGACTTGTGTGGAGTATTATAATGCCTAGAACCGGTTAGCGCATGACATGCCACTACACTACGGCGGTGGTTTTAACAATTCCATTTACATTATAACAGTCTGCGCGGTGATCTATATAACTTCATCAACTCGTTCCTTGCTAGGGGTGTGTTACTATTTTAATGCTGGTTGTGACTATCTAAGCATCTATATCACTTAATTCATCAAGAGAACTCATTTCCACATCCTCCAAGTCTGCGAGTTCAAGTTGAGCGGCCGCCTCGGCCTCCGCTGCCGCCTTGGCGGCCCTAGCGTTGACCTGGATGTTCAGGGCCACTTCTCTACGTACAAACTCATTATACTCTTCTGCTGACCGTTTCCACATCATTGCCGCCCTTTGGTTCATGGGATCGTCGGCGTTCGGGTACGCCAACAGCTGCGGCAAGAATGCATCAAAAATGTTCACCAGCCCGAAAATCGGCGACCACGTCTGGTTTAAGACGTCTAAGCACACGCTGCCGCTCTTATAGTCGATGTTCGGGTGGAAAATGCTGGTTACAAACGCAATGGACGGCGATTTGAACGGGTACTCGGGGGGCAGCTCTACACGGATTTCCCAGCTGCCACCTTCATAGGGGGTGTCCTTCGGCCCATTGAATAGAACGGTGATCGTCGAGAGGTTGTCGTCGACCTTAACTTCGTGATGGCTCGAGATTCTGTTAATGGTTAGTTAGCTGCTCTAATTTGGTGGATTTTTCCATTAATACATACAGTTTCCGCACGTCAGTCTTGGCACGGTTGTTGGTGGACATGGACAATAGTGAATAAGTACTCTAAAGGGACTGATTCCCACCTCCGAATTAGATTCCTCGGTAGCGGGACCGCCTGGCTTTAACCGTGGTACGGGTGGGGCGGAGTTGGGGACTACCATAAGTGTGTGGCGAGTCCACCTAAAGCACCCATTAACATTCGAGTGGTGCATAAATTGTTTAATTCAGGTCAAACACACAACTAACTAAATAAAATATAGAGTGATGAGCACTAAAATATGCATTATAATGACCCCTGGGGAGCTGCCCCACCGCCTGTGCTGCGAAACCCTGCTGACAAAATAGCCAGCCGAAACGGGCCACGACGATCGTTTTTGGGGCCATTCTGTTTACTGGTTTAATCGCCCCTGTAAACCATCTTGCGGTTGCTCTTTTACCGCAAACTAGCTATCAATAGAACCCTGCGTAAAACTACGCAGCACTGCCCGAAGTGCTTATGACGCAATAGGAAATGGCAGCCCCAAGTTACAATGCAATTCTCAGCGCAGACTTTAGTTCACCGGGCTTTAAAAAACGAATACCCGAGAAATCTGACACTTTAAAACCAGTAAAGGACGAAACTTCCGCGGTTACTGACGATCCGTGCAGTGCCGAAAACGTTTACAAAAACTTAATAATTACCGAGCACGCTTTACGCTCGCAGTATGTAGAACTCCAGCGCAGCAGCCGGCACGGCCACCTGTTTCTGTGGGGGGTGCTTGCCGGTGCTTTGGTGCTCACTTTCCGCATACGGTTTTTGCCCTCGATCCACCGCATGATGCACCTGTTCGAATTGTTGCTTATGATTGCACTGTACATCTCAATTGGCCTGTTTTTCTTAACCGGGATGTACACGAAGACGTTCCGCACTGCTCCGCGGTTTTTGTCGGACACAAACAAGGGTTTACGCCCATTTAATTTTCGATTGGTGAAAACGCGCGTGTCGGTTTTTGAAAAACTCGTTAGAATATTTTACGATCCCGTGTTTGTGCGAGACCCCGCGGGACCAGTGAAAATCGTGCTGTCCACGCGCGAGTTCTCACCAATATTCATTGAGGAATGGGAATTGTTTAGGGACGATTACTGGGAACGCCAGCGACGGCGGAAAAAACGGGCATTGGCCAAACGCAAGTTGGCGGAGAAGTCAGAAAAGATGCAGGCCAAGCTGGCTAAGCAGGCGAGTACATAAAACAAACACTAATTATCCTTTTTTGTAAACTGAAATGAAGCGATTTGATCGCTTTTAATTTCAAATGGAGCGTTTGTGCGCGAGCTGCATGGCCAGCGGCTCAGCCATATTGAGGGAATAACTCCCATCTGCACGATCCCCCCAGATTTAAAACGGTGGTGCCGCGGCATGCCTGTTGTTACTCTTTGTACTAAACGACTATACCATATACATAGTTAAACCGCCATGTTGAAACTGTGTAGTCCAAACGTCACGTTTTGTTAGTATTACGCTCGGTTCGCAGTTAATTTGCGCCCGGTACGCGCGCCCGCAGTGACGTTTACTGCGCCCTAACCACATGAGCCATGTTTTTGCAACAGCATATCCGACAAATAGCAGCGTTGTTTACGATATATACGTACAGTTTGCACATTTATTTAACTCTTGTTTTCCATTTTATACGCAACATATGCGAGATCTCAGTATTATAGTTTCACCCCCCCCCCCTCCCCCGCCCCACCGGCAGTCAGCTGTATCAGCAAGGTAAGGGCATCGGCAGGGTTGCGGACCCCTCCGATCTCATAGCTGGGGATGGCAGTGTTTCGAGGCATTGGGCACGCTATGCGCCATGCATTCGGCAGCCGTACCCTAAATCTCTTCATTGACGTCATGGCGATAAAACAGCGTATGATGTCACGTGCGTCCCAAGCTGAGTAAACAGGTGGGTGGCTCCCCCGGCCCACTGTGCCACTTCTCCGCGCAGCGAAAGTGCCCTTCCTCCTCCGCGCTTAACACCCCCAGGGCACCCAAACTTTAACAGACCTGGCCTTTTTCAGGAGCGTTCTGTAGCGCCTCGGCACCTTTGAGAGCCACTGGGCCATCCTCGCGCCCCGTTTTATTATTTTTTTCACCAAGCGGTTTCTGTTTACCGTTTTTAACCCCGTTTTAGCGCCCACCCAAACTGCCCGGCATTTTCCCCGCACAAAATGGCTGTGTTTGATAATTTCAAGAATTTCATTCGTCAGGGCAAACAAGCCGGCGTGAAAACCCAGCAGAGCAAGCGTCGCACCTCGGTGGATGGCACGAAAGTCGAGCCGGTGTTGTCGCGCTCGAAAGCATCGGCAGTCACGCCCGTTCACACGAACGGCACCGAGAATTCATCCGCTCACACATCAGTACATTCATCTGGCCAATCAACCACGCATTCCACCCCGCATTCCAGTGATAAAAAGAAGTCGCACAAGTACGACAATGCCGTTAAGCAGATCATTGCCGAAGAGAATGAATCGCGGGCGAAATTACCGGCATACCCGGACCTCGAGCATTACCGGCTCATTGAAAAGATGGGCGATGGTGCCTTCAGCGTGGTCTACAAGGCCGAGAACACCGAAAATGGCGAATTGTGTGCGATCAAAATCGTGAGCAAACGCAATATCACGTCGAGCCAGCGCGCGTCGGTGCTGAAAGAGGCGGCCATCATGCGGCAATTGAACCATCCGCGCGTTGTACGCATGCATGCCTTCTTGGAGACTCCTGAACACTACTTTATCGTGCTCGAGCTGGTTCCCGGTGGTGAATTGTTCCACCGGATTGTGCAATTGACGTATTTCTCGGAGGAGCTGAGCCGCCACGTCATTGTGCAAGTTGCCGAAGCTATCAGGTACCTCCACGAGGAAGCTGGCGTCGTGCACCGCGACATAAAACCGGAGAACCTGCTGTTTACGACGGTGCCGCTGATCCCCTCGGAAAAACAGGTGTTGCGCCCTGGCGATGACGATACGAAGGAAGATGAGGGCGTGTTCACTCCCGGTGTCGGCGGCGGCGGTGTCGGTGCCATCAAATTGGCCGATTTCGGGTTGTCGAAGATCATTTGGGATTCAAAGACGATGACGCCGTGTGGGACCGCGGGTTATGCCGCGCCAGAAATCGTGAAGGATGAGAAGTACTCGAAGTCCGTGGATATGTGGGCATTGGGGTGTGTTTTGTACACGATTCTCTGCGGATTCCCTCCGTTTTATCATGAATCAATTGAGGTGTTAACCCACAAAGTGGCGACGGGGCAGTACGCCTTCTTGTCTCCGTGGTGGGACGGCATTAGCGACTCTGCTAAGGATTTGGTTAGTCATTTGCTCACGGTGGACCCGGAAAAGCGGTACACCATTGATGAATTCTTACAGCACCCTTGGATTACGCAGGGCTCTGAACCAAGGCCAATTAGCGATGCAGGTCATGTTGCAGGGCCGGCAGTGTCTACGCCGATGCATGAGCGCGGCACAGTGCGTGATGGCGCTCGTAGTGGTGCACTAAAGGATGCATTCGATGTGTCTAATGCTGTGTACCGCTTGGAGCAAGAAATTGCTAGGCGCAACCAGAAGCAAAAGAAGCCCGTTATTTTCGAAGAGGATGAGGAGGAGAACGACACGGCATTTGCTCATATTGAAAATGCGTTTGACAAAGTGAGTCTCAGCACCGAGTCACCGGAAAGAGCAACGTCGAAGTCTAATGGCTCGAGCGTCGGTTCGCAGCGGGCAGCCGCAAAACGTGCCGCTGCCGCTGCTGCTTCCTCATCGAGTTCATCATCGAATCCTGCATTCTTCGACTTGCATTTGGAGGGCTCAACGTTGCTGGAACGAAGAAAAGCGCGCCAGACGCCGGTTGCAAACTAATAAGTTTGTTGTATTTGTTCATATTTATCTGTCTTACATGTATTTATTATTAAATCACACCAATGAATGAGCAATCCAACGACAAAATTCATAAAACCCCCATGACTGGTCAGGGAGTTGGAAGGTCTGCAGAACGATGCACCAATAAGACAGGTGTATAAGCCGTGGCTGGTAAAAAAAATGTAACGAAAGCATTTCATATGTATTTTAGAGTGTTAAAAAGATGCAAACACCCCGCCTGGGGCTCACAAGAAGTGAGAAAAAATATATATGTGAAGCACCTCGCATGGGGCTCGAACCCATAACCTTGTGATTAACCTTCTTTAAAAGTCACACGCTCTACCGATTGAGCTAGCGAGGTTGTCAGTACCGTGTCACCACGGTGACAACTCGTTCACATGCTCGAATTCTATGTTGGTGGTGGTAAATAGCCTATAAGTACTACATTCATCACAGCTTGTTCCACGATATCAACATGATCAACACTTTTCAGTGACCTTGACACTCACCACATACTCTTAACTTCTTTTTTTTTTATCATATTGCAGCCATTAAGCCGCGTTTAAGTGCCGTAGGTCAGTAATGTTGCTCGAAATTGAGTAGCACTTAGCCATTGTTGTGGACAGCCACTCCCGTACCCTAGAGTAAACACATGCTTGAACTCACTGCCGACCAGAGCGCCATTTTGGCCAGCGTCGTGGCAAATGTCGTTTTAGCCGTCTCGATTCATCTTCAAAAGTATGCTAAACGGCAAATTATTAATTTAGCCCTCAATGGCTTGTCTTCGTTGAGCTTTGAGCGTCTGTGGCACGTTGCATTAGCTTTGCTCGTCATTGCCGAGAGTTCGTTTTATTTGGCAGATGGTGTTAGTTCCATCCATGCAATGTCGCCAATTGCTGTGTATACTGCCATTTCCAACGCTGTGATTCCTCAATTACTGTTTCAGTCCCGCACGCGCGTGATGCTGGGCTGTTTCCTCTGCATGTTCAGCATTCTCGCACTGATTTTACTGCCCGAGGCTCCTTCAACCGAGCCTAAACTTGAATTGGGGGATGCTGCTCAGCGTTGTGTTGCCATTCAGCTGATTTTGTGTATTGTGCTCGCTATTTTGCGTGCATACCACCCTGCGAACTGCTCCTTTAAGCTAATGGCGAACTGCGGGTTGAGTGCACTTACCGGCTCACATTTCGTATCACTCATCAAGGTGTTTTATTTATATGCCGTGAAGGAAGACAACATTTGCAGCCATGAGGAAACGGTCATTTGCAACTCAATTCCGTCTTTGCTCGGTATTGCCCTACTGTTTTTCTTGTTGCAGGTGTTGTTTATGATGGAGTCGCTCCAGTACTTCCCAGTATGGCAAGTAGTACCCCATCATTTTGCAATTTTCAGTGCGGTGCAGTTCTGGAACAGTTGGCTCATTTTTGGTGAGCACAATGATGAGTCCTCAGGAGCAGTCTTCACGGCAGTTTTGGCTTATTCCACGATAATTGTCGGCGTCTGGATCTCGGCCAAGCCGCGGTACGACATTCCCGTATCCTTGCAGTACTCCAGCTTGCTTCCTGAACTTGAAGAGCGGCATGCTGAACGAGTAGCTGCTACAAACCAGCCGCCGCAAGGCCACCCGCTTCCCGCCACGCGTGTTTCTGATGCGGAAATGCAATGCCTTCAGGACGACTACTGTCATATGCTGCACGACCACATGAGGAAACAGCAGGGGCTATTCCGTTAAAATAAATATATACAAAAAAAACAACAACAAAAAATCTATGTAATTTTATGGCCACCGGTCATTAAGAAGTAAAGCCTTTACCGTGGCCCCCCTCCGTAGTTTTTTCTCATCAGATGTTGCTGGTGGCAGACGAACCAATGCATTGGCACGCACCATACTCTTTATACAGCTACTGCGCTGGAACCCCGTCGACGACCACCTGATTTTCCCATTAGACTCCATAGTAACCGCCCCCCTTTGGAATTCGGGCCTCGCGTCTAAGTGTACATCCTCAGCCAACTCGACATCCACCCACCGGTTGGCGTCAGCACCTGAATGGCCCATCATTTGCATTAACAATGGATACGCTAGCAATTGCAAACACACCACACAGCTCACGGGGTTCCCCGGTAAAGCGAACACCAGTTTGTTGCACGGTAAAGTAGCGAACGTCACTGGTTTCCCCGGTTTCATTAGCACTCGGCCGAATTTGATGTGTCCGCCCAAGTTTTTAATCAATGGCTTCACAAGATCGAGCTCGCCCATTGACACCCCGCCCGAAGTTATTAAAACATCCACGGAGTTTAAAGCAGTGACAAACCGCTCGCTTAAACTTTCTAAGTCATCACGACAAATGCCCATATCTATAACACTTTCTGGCCCCAGCCACGCCCGTAAATTAGCAAGGAGCATCGGGCGATTCGAATCCCAAATTTGCGACCCGCTGAGACCCTCCCCGGCATCAATGACCTCGTCACCAGTACTGAGCACGCCCACCACGGGTTTACGATAAACCGGTACTTTCGTGATCCCCAGACTGGCCAGCACGCCGACTTCACCGCCCAATGGACTGATGATTGTGTTCTGCGGTAACACGAGCGTGCCCAATGCCACATCACTGCCGATCTCCCTGATGTTATCCCCCCGCTGGATGCCTGTGGCCACTAATTTCACCTTAACTTCCTCGCCATCTAACTCCTCCACTACTTCAGTGTTCTCCACAGGAACAATTGCCGTTGCACCATACGGTACCGGTGCTCCCGTGGTGATTCTAACGCACGAATGCGGCGTCAACATGCCCAATTCGCTGGAAGCATGCGATACTTTCGACACCGGAAGAAACTGGATGGAATTTGCCGAGAAGTCGGAGTGGAATACGGCGTACCCATCCACAATGCTGGCTCTGAAACTCGGTACATTGACCGGTGCCAACACATCCCTTGCCAAAACACAACCTAAGGCATCGGCCAGCCCCACTTCTAAACAAACGGGATCAGGAACGTTGCTGAGCACAATTTGTACCGCCTCATCGAAGGGGACCAACGGGTAAGGACTGTGCCGGTTGCGGAATGCCGGCCCATAAAATTTCGGGCTGTCCGCGTGCGAATGCGTACAAGTTTTCACCGGCGCGAACGTCGTTAATGGCATGGCCACTGGCGGCGTTGGCGGTACTGGAGAACTCAATCCCGAGGAATTGCGGCGGTGCGTAGGCAGTGAGGTGATCACCCCCAAATGCGGCGAATTGAGCCGCGGCGAATGCGGGACTAAAACCGGCGAGCTAATTGACCCCGTCGGCGACTTAACTGCCATTTCCGCGTGCAATTCCCGCGAGTTCGCGCCACTTATTAGCTTGATGGCGTGCGGGAGCACCCCGGCGATTGCATGGAAGTTTTCCAGTGCCGCAGTTGGAGATCCTGGTAGAGTCACAATTAGTGTGCTGCTGTTTGCAACGCCCGCAACGGGCCGCGCCAGCGCGGCTAATGGCGTTATTTCAAGGCTCGCCCGGAGCATGGCCGTTACTAACCCGGGAGCCTCTTTTTCAATCAATGGTTTAACGGCCTCAGGCGTGACGTCGCGCTGAGCAAAACCGGTACCGCCAGCGGTCAAAATCATGTCGTAACCGTCGGCAATTAGCGCGCGTAAACTGGTTTGGATGTCTTCTAGGTGGTCGGGGACATGCCTGACGGTCGTAACACCGGCCAATGCCGCTCGATCTATCGCCTCTAGTAATGCCGGTCCCGTCCGGTCCGATGCAGGGTCTGCAAAGCACGTATCTGAAACAACTACCACGGCTATTATCATTGTACAGTACTAATGGGTGCGGGGTAAGCGTTGGGAGAGATAGAGTAGGCGGTAGCGGTTAGGTATCTGGGCCGGCCGGCATAGGGACAGCTGGAGGCAGCGGGTATGGCTAGAGGGATGAGATATATAAAAGTTGTTACCTTAGGTATATCCGATACCTGGGATACATAGAATATATATATAATATATATATATATATATATATGTTAGGCGCGCCATAGGTCCGAGGTAGCGGTTAACTGGAGCGATTTAGCCGGCTGTAACCACCCCGTTTACTATTTAGACCTCCTAAAAAGCTGGTTATTATCAAATAAATAGTGCGAAAAGTTCACTTAACTAACTAACTAACTAAATGCGTTGGTGCGATGGGACCCGCAGCCATGATAATAACGTTGCCCTTGCCGGACTCAGTCATGACGTCGCGCATGCCCGATGAATTGAGTGCACCGGCGACATCGATCAGGTTCGAATTGCAACCGTTGAATTCGCCAGATGTCGGAATGCGTGCCGAAGATCTGTTTGATGCCGTGTCTCCTGCCCCGCCCGGGTCCCCTAAGGAGCCCCCAGAATCAGCTGCCAATACCACTATAGACGAACTGCCGGCCGATCCAACAACCAAACCAATCAATACAATAGATCCACCGAAAGCCGGGGCACTCGCGAAGAAACCGCGGCCGCCCGCCTTGGACTTGCAAAAACAGAACTCGTCGCTGAAAATCTGGCTAGCGAACATGCATTTAGAAAAATACTACACGAACTTCGTTGAGAGCGAAATCACCTTTGATTTGCTGCCGTTTCTAAACCGTGAAGATTTAAGGGTGGTCGTGCCGCTCGTTGGCGACCGCATCCGCGTGTGGCAGGCGATCGATAGGCTTAAAACGATGCTGCCCGCACCAATTGACTCGGTTTTGTCGCCAGCTCCATTGTCAGCGGCTCCTTTACCGCCTGACTTGGGCTCGGCAGAGCACCCGCCACCGGATTCGCGGTTTGTGCCGGTGACTTTCCACATCAGCGAAAAAAAGGCACTGCATTTAGAATTGCTGCCCACAACACACATCTTATCGTACGTGGCACATTGCGCAAAACTCCCGGGGAACTCCGCTATAAAAGTGAATGATGGATCTGACATGTACAGCGACGATGTGTCCTTACGGAAAGCGATTTTCGAGCGCCAAATCCGCGAATTCTGGTTTGAACCGTTGCCGAAGGCGAGGAAACGCAAACCGCCCGTGCCGCCGTTGCTGGATCTCAAATCGGAACGGCCTACATCCGAGGAAGTCGCTAAACGCTTGACGGACTTCTTCCCCACTGCGACGCACAGCCGGCTGGCTGAGGGGCTGCGGTCCTCGCAACTTATTAGCCACCGGTTGTCGGCGGTAAATGGCGACTGGCGGGCCTCCGTGCGACTCTCAAAGCGGCTGAGCATGTTGTCGACTAATAAAGACAATGGCGGTGCCGCCGCATTGAGCACGGATAAGCCGCTTGTAGGCGCTGCTGCTGCTGCTGCTGCCGCTTCCAATCTGTTGTTAGACACTGAGTTCTTGGAAAAACTCGATAAAGAAGAAATGAGCCCCTCAGAATGGATTCGCGGTAAACTGATCGGCCATGGCTCGTTCGCCTCGGTATATTTGGGGTTCAATGTGTTCACTGGCGACATTTTGGCGGTTAAACAGGTACCTTTAGAGAATGACGACCGGAATAAGCACATGGTTGAGGCCTTGAACCGCGAAATCCAAGTTTTGCGTAGCCTTGATCACCCGAACATCGTGCAGTACCGCGGGTTTAAACGTGAGGATGGCAATTTAAACATCTTTTTAGAGTATATTGCTGGCGGGTCATTAGCAACAAGGCTGGCAAAGAACGGTCCGTTTGACGAAGCCGGCGCTAGAGGGTACATTGCTCAAGTTCTTGAAGGTTTAGCGTATTTGCACGATAAAGGGATCATTCATCGTGACATTAAGGGAGCAAACATACTGGTGGATGCCGAAAACCAGGTGAAAATCAGCGATTTCGGACTGAGCAAGCATGAGCAAGCCGCGAAGCAGCGGTTCTCGATGCAAGGCACGGCGTTCTGGATGGCGCCCGAGGTTGCTGCACTTAAGGAAAACACCACAACGAAGGCGGATATCTGGAGTTTGGGATGCTTGATCATTGAACTGCTAACGGGCGAGCACCCGTTCCCGAAACTGCAGGCCGTGCAGGCCATCTACCAGATCGGGCTCGGCAAGGGACCACAGATACCGCCGTCGGCGGGGGCTGACCTACATGAATTGATTTCGGCGTGCCTCCGTTCGGATCCGCTGACAAGGCCAACTGCTCAGAGGTTGCTGGAACATCCTTTCTTTATGGGAAAAGAAAATATGCATGATATCTAGTCGCTCATTCCATAGGCATGATATCTATCGACTTACATATTATACTGAGTAAATACAGGTACTACGTGCATGGTAGGAGCGAGTGATATCACTGACCATGTAGTTAATTACAAGTTGAACACACCGCAACATCGGCGAGCACATATACGTGTTTGCATCGGAGCAGTTAATACTTATGGCACTACTTATGGTGCTACTTATGGTGCTGTTTATAGCACTGTGTGTGTGGTACTTATGAATACGTATAGCTACGAGTTGCTTGTGGTACGACTTGTGTACTTGTGACGCTACGTACATTGTACATTGTACGTTGTACGTTGTCTACGTGAATGCATGATAAGTGTGCCGCGGCGGGCTTTGCGAGTTTTGAGGGCTCGTACTCCTCGGACTTAACGGGCTGTCTGGGTCATTCACCGGGCTGGCACTCCGTGGACTGAGCGGGCTCGGTAAACTGCCATCACTGCTGTCGCACTCCTCCCTTAATCTTCTTTCCTCGTCTTCCTGAGCCGCCAATTGTTGAGCAGCCAGCTCCTGAGCAGCCATTTGCGCTGCCAATGCTGCATTGTCCCTCATAATGAACTGTTTAATAGACGGTGCCAGCTCCTTTTCATCTGCTTCATCTTGACGCCGTTCATAAATCAACAAATAGTTCTCCGTGTCCATAGCCAGCTGTTTAACGTCGTCCCACTTCACGAAATCGTGCGCTTCGCCCTTCACAAGCTTCCAATTATCACCCTCACGTACAAAAATCACCGGCGTGTCGTCATTGTTTTCCAGCCACACAGCAGCTCGTAACTTCCAGGGAGTTAGCAGTACCGGGTTTATGGGCACAATCGTGCTCCGCAGCTCGCGGTCCAGCTTCTCACGCTGTTCTTTCAGCGACTGCCGAGTCTCCTCTGTGCGTTGCTCAACATGCTCCTTAGCAGCTGCAATTTCCCTACTGGCTTCTGAATTGGCATCTAGTTCACTCAAAGCTTCATAAGTGGTGGTTAAGGCTGGCAACAGGGGAACATCGCGGTGCGTCAGAAGGGCCGCCAGTGCCCGCTCCAAGTCGGCACACCGGTGCTGCAGCTGCTGCCGCCGTTGCCAGTATTCCTCAACAACGGGAAGGTACGTGCGCGTATACCGCTCAGGCCAAATCTCTTTGTCCAATTGGAAGTTCCGCTGCTCGCATTGCACAATTAAAAGATCGTTCAAATCCGCAATCACGGGAACCTCTAAGGGGTCAAAGGGAGGCTGCGTGGTGGCAACGCTTTCCCAAAACATGCTGTCCAAACACTGTTGAACGCTGGCAAACTCACCGCGAAGCCGTAAAGGTAGGATGACTGCCCGCTCGTTGTCAGCCTCGGCAGTGGTCGTCAATCGTTCTTTAAAAGTTGGCACGGCGGCTAAAACAGGAGCCAAAGTGTGTTCTAACTCGCTGGGCCACGGCGGCTGCGGCCATTCATTGTTTTGCGTGGGAACAGCCCCCACGCCATATTCGGGAGTTAAGGCCCGTTGCCAAAGCAAACTTTCGAGGGGGCCCGTCGTGCACAGCGTGCGGTGCATTTTGTGGGCTAAAAAGGCGTTCAGAACCTGCAATTCCACCCGCACGGCGTTCTGCCAGTCCGTGTCGCTCGGCATCGGGGAATCCTCGAAAGCGCTGGCTTGTGCCCGCCACCAGTTTTCCGAGTACGGAATTTCGTCAACAACGTCTTGACCGTCGTTCGCAAACGCACGCCGCATCGATTGTGTCGCATTCAGGGCGACAATGATGGCGGCGAGGTTTTGGCTGCGCATGCCGGCCAGCAGGGGCAATAAGGGATGATGATTCAAAGCATTAGAGCTGCTGGAGCTGCTGCTGCTGTCACTGTCACTGTCGCTGCGTATGAGGGCGGGGCTGAGCAGCGGCGCGTCCATCTGCGACATGCGGGCCACAACCCTGCACACGCATATGGCTAGAGGCTGGTGGGATTCACTGCAAACCCAAAATTAAAATGATGTTGGATGGGCTTTATAGAGGTATAGTATTGGTCCTGGGAGGCTGTTATCGGTGACGATAAATTGGGCTGGTAAATGTATATTTGACGGAGTTGACCATGGGATCTTACATTGAGCAGCGTACCTGATACAGCCAACACTCAAGCACGACTATATGTATTGCATTCAACTTCAGATTGTATAAAAGCTGATTCGGGAACAATTACACCCGTAAATATTGCCATTTCTCGAGGGCTGCGTGTATACAAACAGGGTTGGGGTATTGGTGGTTTCCACATAGGTGGTTTCCAGATTGGCGGTTTCAGTACTGATAACATCATGATGCAATGCGTGTGGCCACAAAGAAAATACCGGCACCATAACGTCAAAAGTACGAGTCTGGAAGCTTATGCGCCTAACAAGTTTGCCTTCATCTACTGCGATCGCGTGCCCGGCGTAAAAGTTTACGATACGCAACTATACGAATCACACTCCATCGTACTCCCATTTACAAGCTAGTCAATCACGTCGTATGGTCCGGAACGCTGCTCCCCGTCACAGGTCACTACACTCCCCAGTGAACTATTAACGAAAGTGGTATTGCAAAGGGAGACCGCAATTGTAACAACAAAGCAACCAAAAAACAACTGTTTGGCCGTGCTTCCTATAGACGAATTGCTCAAGCACAATGCGTCGCGGGATCGGTGCCGCTGAACGGACGCCCGCAACGTCTGTGTGCTAGTACGGAAGGTGATTCGATTGCGGTCAACGTGAAAAATGAAACACCTTATTTGATAAACGGTACTTATCAAGCCCGGTGCGCCTGATTCCAACGGACGGACACAGAATGACTGCGATGGCGATTTGCGACTTTACGGCTGAACTGTATATGCTGGCGGGCTCACACATACGCATTATGAGTTTGCACAACTTTTCCAGCGTTCAGGACGTTTAATTACCTCCTGACCCGCCCCTGGGTGCGTTCCCCAGCCGATGTGATGAGGCCTGATGCGAGGAGGGAACTGTTCGTAACTAAACCAATAAATACCGATGATATTTTGCCATACGCTGTCGGTGGATGGGGTGACCGTGTTTGTCTCAGCACTGCCTTCGGCGTGCTCGAATTGCTGCCGGGGCATCCGACGTTGTTCCGCTTTAGTACGTAGTCACTTCAGGCGTGCCATAAAGAACACATCGCACTGTATACAGAGGTTTATTTAATAATATCCAAGTAACATCTCCAGGAGCACTATCTGTATACTGCTCTACTTGTTATCGTAACAACCAAACTCGTTTGCAAATCGTTAAGGGTTGGGGTATTGGTGGTTTTAGGCAAAATGCCTCGCGATGCGTAAAAATATTGCTCATAGCCTTGAAGTTAGCTATCTATGAACGCTTGATTTATATTGGTGGGGCGCACAGCGTGCGTATTTGATGCCTAATTACAGCCAAGTATTATACGGATGCAATATACCGTTGACAATGAACCACCACGAACTGGTCGCGGGTGGGGATATATTCTTTACATACTCTATTCCGGTATTACGCGGTAGCGATTCAATGAGTGCTGCATGTACGCCTCGGTGAACCAGCTGTGTTCCGCACCATGCGATTGTACGAGGTTGTGCGCGAGCTCGTGGGCCATCACGGGATAGTAGTAGTCAAGCACGCTGGCGGCATCGGGCTTGACGCACGAGTTGAAAAACAGGCTGCCGCCCTGATTAAATGCAATGCACGATGTGCGTTCGTGCCTGAAAATGTGCACACCATCGCGGGGGATGCCGAACACGCGCTCGGCCAGCATCAGAAGCACTTCACTTAGCACGCTTTCATCTTGGTTCGGTGACAAATCGTAGGCGGCAGAGAACACTTTGACGCCATTATAAAGCGTTTCTACTAATTTCAAGTTGAAAAAGTCCGTAGGGGGTGCACATTGGGCATCGATCGGTGGTGTAGGTGCATCGACACTTTTCGCTGATGCCAGTTCGTTTGCGTTGTGGTGACGCGTCCGGTTTAAACCTGCCTGCAACGTTTTCTGGATATCTTCAGGCCTCGATAGTGGGGGCTGCGGAGCTTGAGGTTGTGGCTGCTGAGACTGTGGTTGAAAAGCCTGCGGATGGAAACTTTTCAATAACTTCCCCATAAACGATCCCCTGGGGTTGCCTAGGCGTTCCGGGCTGAGTGCCTGGCTTGATGATGATTCAGTTGACTGCGTTGGCAGCTCAGCAGGCAGGTTTACAAGCGATTGTGGCTGCTGCACTGACTGCTCCACTCGTGGACGTGGTTGTGGCTCCTGAACTGGTGGCTTTACTGTCTGCCCTGTCTGCTGCACTGACTGCTGCGGCTGCGGCGGTGGTTGTTGAATGTTCGACTTAAATAAGTTCTCAAACATGCGCTGCTTTTTACCCTGAAGCCGGCTAACATTATAGCCTTTGCCTTCCAGCTCCTCCAAACTGGAGCTGAGTTGAATCTCCATAACTACGATGGCATCCCGATTTGGGCGTACCAGCACCTTTTTCGCGAGAGCAGTTGCCACATCCAGCCACCGTAACGACTTAGGAACAATGCACAGAACGTCAGGCTCGTCTGCTTTAATCCACGCCGTGCTGGACACATAAACCGAAGCGTTCGGTGGTAGCTGCCGTTTAACATCGATACTTCTCACCAACTTCACATGTATAGTTCGCGAAGGACGCAGCTGCTGTGACGTATTCTCCACAAACAAACGCAACCGCTCATTAATGCGTTGTTCCAACTGGCTACTAGTCTTTTCATCCATGATAACACCGCCGAATTTGACCTCTTCATGCATCCTTTCGCTGAGCTTTAGCGTGCCCAGCCGTCGGTAGAATTTCTCCAGTATTTCGTCCTGCGGTACAGTGGCAATCTGGGTTTTGAACTGGTTGAAAATGATCACGTCGTCCACAATTGCCAGGTCTGCTGCCTTGTACAGCCCGCGCTCGCCGGGAGCTGCATCACCGGCCCCGGCATCCTTGGCATAATAGCGTAGCCCCAGTAAAAACGGAGCTGATTGCAGTGCTGAAACCAGTTTGGCGTCCCTGGCCACGAAGTCCCACTCCCGGTGGAGCTGCAACAGCAACTCTTCGTACTGCTCTTCATGGGGAAGCGCGTGGTAAACTTCTTGAGGACGTTCGGCTAGCATTTGTGCAATGTCATGGATGCTAGGCTGGTTAGCAACTCTAATGCGGTAGAAAAACGGAACTGTTGACCGAGGTGGATCAATTGTGCGCAGCAAACCACGTAAGTAGTCCTGGGATGACTTGTTGCTCGCCGGTAAGTAAACCTCCCTTGGCAGCATCCATTGATTTTCAAACGGGATAAACCGGGTTGACCGGCACAGCTTAATATCTTCGTCACTCATCTCGCCGGACTTCTCAGCGAAGTAGGTGAACACTGCATCGCTGTCATCAGTAAGGTATTTAACCGGATCCTCCATCACTAATTTAATCAGATCCGACAGCGGCGGATTGTTGCGAACTCCTAGCCGTACAGCATTCGCTTCAACTCGCGGGCTGACTGTAGGTAACTTAAAAACGTGCAGTCTCGGGTCGCGGAAGCATTGGAACGGCTTCACCAGCGTGTTGCGGGTGGTGGGCACGACGGCCATATCGCTAATTTGCGAGCTACTATACTTGGCAGCGCTGTAATGCAGCGCGAAGTACTGGATTGCTCGCTCGGCCTGGGCAACCGTCCGCACTTTCTCAAACAGCTGCTGTGCTGATGGGAACTGTTGCAGTCCGATGGCTTGCAACAGCTGCAACTCGCGCGAGTCCCGTGCCAGCGGCGGCAAATCGATTGTGGTCAGCCCCAATTGCGGTAAATGCGGGTCCGGTGCAAACAGCTCAAAGGCACAGTGCCGTTCTTTGTCACCAGTGGCACTGAAAAACCGCCCATTGTGCAATACAGCCCAGTCAGCCCTGGTTAATGACGAGCTATTGTCGCATAGGTACTGCAGAAGATCGGCATTCGTCCACTCCAGCTGCCGCGTGCTCAATGCCTCCAACACGATCTTCATATCCATCGACACGCGCACACCGAGCGCACGCAGCCAACTAGGCGGTAACTCCAAATCTTCTGACACCACAGGTAGGTTCGGAAACAGTTTAATGTGCGTTAAGTACGTGTCCCTCGGGAACTGCAATCCTTTCTGGGTGGGGATTAACGGCACACGGTTAAGCATTGTTGCCATCGATTTCCGATCATTCGTGCTCAACTGGGACCATACTTGTTGACAAACTGCCAGCACACCGCGCGCACATGTTTCACGAGCTGTACCTTTCATTTTTGACAACTCGCCTAGTCTGAAGTCAGTCCAAACGGACAAACTTAAGGGAGCAATACCAAGCTCACCCAATTTCGTCGTGCCGATTTCCCGGGCAACATCTACCGGAAGGCAGTGCAATGGCAAGTGGGATGCCACCTCCTTATTAGGAAGCCGCGACCGGTCTAAAAACGTGGACGCCGTGCCAATATCGGCAACAGTGCCGCTGGGCATCTCAATTTTACACGCCGAACGCAGCAGCACGCGGTCGCCATCTCCCAGAATGGGCCACTGCTCCACAAGCCAGTTGAGGTACGCCAAACCCGAGTTAAACGGTAAAGGAGAACTACCTACATCAGCAGCAATCTCGCTGTGCGTCACAGTAGTGATTAGCCCGCGCGTACGCAGCTCATTAGCGAGCTCAGTGTTCGTGGCCACGGGAGTTGTTCTCAGGAAGTCCTTAGTGGCACTATATTTGACTTGCGTGCTCGGCAGTACACCGCGAGTACTCGGCACCAAGGTCGTTCCCAAACATTCCCAGAACCCCTGGCGAATGTAGTGGCCCACACTCGGGTCTGGCGTGCTCACTTCAAACTTAAACCGGTTACAAACAATGGCCGCTGTCGCCAATGCCTTTGTTTTCTCGTCTTCAGTAGCATTTAAAGGCCGTTCGCATAGCTTTAACTCATATTCATAGGCACACCGAGCCAACACTCCGGCCATGTACAGCATCTCGCAGTTCCACTGCCTAACAAACTTGTTAGACATATCAATAACCGTACGCTCCATCGTGGGAACGACCTGATTCAATGCTAAATGCGACCGGAACCCCGTGGTTTGCTTTGTGGGGAACCCAATAAACACCTTGGCATTGTTTACCTCGGTAGGGAACACGTACGCCCGCAACTCGGGGCTTACCTGGGCCGGAAACTCACCAGTGAACAACAATACGCTCATTACTGCTTGTTTCGGCGGCGGTTTCAGCAAAGTGGCCACCATTTCCTCAGCAAATTGCTTGGAAACCCGTACATCTACATTGGCATTAACGCGCGTCAATTTCACATTGACAACCGTGTGTTCAGCCGGATTTCCTGCACTGGAAACAAGTGACGACACTAACTGCTTGCCAAACGCCATAAACCCATGCGACAGCGTCAATGGAGGCATCTGTGTTGCGTTGCAATAATCAATCGAGATACTGACATCGACGGCATCCAAACTCGCCAATTGCAACCGCCCATCTTTATGTTTACGTTGCAGCTTTGCTGGCAACGTCAGTGGCCGAGGAACACTTGTAGTTTTGGTGAGGTGCAGCAACTCGAGCACTTCATTGTTCGCGTATTTAACCCGCAGTTTCACCTCATCCAAGTCGACAAGCATAAAACTTTGCACGAGAAACCCCACTAAATTCGTTAAATCCATTAAATTCTGGGGAGTTTTATAGGGAAGGTCGATATGCGTTCCCTTCACATACTCGGCCTTTTCCGTTACAAAATAATGCAATTGCACACCTTCGTACCGGAAATGCATGATTTGGAACCCGCTGTGCACGAGCGGCTCATCAGTTAATTCAAAAACGGAGTAAAAACCGACGCCAAATGCCCCAATTTTCGTCTCGTTCGGGTTGCCCGAGGCGATCTCCCGCAGCCGCGCCCAGTCGTCTTTTGTGAAATCAAGGCCATCATTACTGAATTTTAGTCGGTTTATCTGGGCGGAGTGCACTTGGGCAGGCACCGGATCAGCATTGGTTGCACTGAATTCGATGGTGGCCGATTTGGCCCGAGCATCGGCGCTATTTTGTAGGAGTTCACGGAACAGGGCATGGTCGACGGGGTATTTGGTGAGTGCCCGGGTGATCAACGCTTTGTGGTTAACGGAAACGGCGTGGCCGTGCTGCGTGCGGTCGCGCACGCCGCTGTAGTCCATGTGGCGTCGTGTTTACGAAAACGGTGCTCGCAGGTTAAGGGTTAATTTAGATCGCGTCTCAAAACCGCTGCTGCGGGTTTACCAAATAGCAACTCGCATTTGTACTTGGAGCACGGAGATTCTTAAGGCTTCTGTGTACCTTTGACACTGTTAGTACGAGGTATGTAAAACGTCGGTTTGGGCTGTTATTATTAGTTATGCAGCATGTACAATGTACTCAGCAGTTCGTACCTCTAAGGCTGCGTTGTACCTCTAAAGCTGCGTTTGTATTTATGGAGCAGTACTGCAGCTCAATTGAGTAGAATGGGCTGCTCCTTACACAGGACATTACTGAGCACGCGGTTCTTGACAGCCCCTACCGAGGTGGCGGGGAGTGACGTGCAAAGCTCCGTGACTTTCGTGTAAACGCTTCTATTACAAGCAGATCATTCACAGTTCATGCGTGAAACACGTTGTGCGGTGCTATATATGCGATATGCATATTTATAGACTCGGATATATGTATGTAATATCAGTTCTGGATAGATCATCTCTTGCAGATCACAGTTTCTCACGATTTCATTCTCCCAATTCACTGAAACTTTCGATTTACAGGTTTTCTTAGATCTCTTTGACTTACAGATTCTATCTTATTGTGGGCAGCAGGTGTGCAATTTAAAATTTGAGGGGCTGCGTCGTACCTGATTGTTTTATGTGATGTTTCGTCAGCTGTGCGGCGCGGAATTATCTGCATTACATGTCTCAGGTGCATTTGAGTGACTTGTTGGTCGGGTTATTGTTTTTACATGCACCACCGTGTTTCACCACATATTGTAACCCAAAATGCGTTGAGCTTGACTAGTCCTGGCCGAAGATCCCTCCTGGTGCGGCGGCCGGCATCGCTGGGCCTTTTCGCTCAGATCTCAGATGCAGACGAGGAGGCCTCTCTCACAAGTGTCATTTAGGTACCGCAGCCTTGCATAGAGGTTAGGGCTGATTTGCTGTCGTACAGTTATACAGCAGTGCACGTTTAGAGTGCGAGTATGAATGAGCGCGATGTTCACGGGACAGGGATGCGGCACCGCAATGACGTTGGGTTTCTATCAACATAATGAGGCCCATTAACTGCAGTACCCCCTAGAATACACTTATAAGCAATTTACATACAGCGAATGCACTTAATTATCGCATGAAGCGTAGCACTTCACTGCCAACCTATCGTAAATGTGCCGCTGCAGTATCTACATGCAGGCGTATGCATTCGCCCGCGTGCGACTCACGTGTGCCAAGAACGTGGCAGTCCCGGCGATCACCGGTGTGCGCGACATACGAGCCGAGCAATGCTCGACCACACCTCGTATTGATGATGAGCAAAAAAAAATATCAGTATTCAAGTTCCATAGCTAGTGCAGCGGTTTCAGCATCACACCCTGTGTTGACGTGACAATGTTTTTAAGGGGTACTAACTTGAATTAATCCGTGATGCTCGTGAGATCTATAGGCTATACGCTTCGCGACGTGTGGGTATTTTCCTCGACCCCAACGATCCCCATGGGCGTGGGTACTTGCGAAATTTCACGTTAGTGGTTGCGTGGTCAAACCGATCGGCGCGCGGCTAAGCAGTGGCCGCAGGCCATTTGCCAATTACACCGTAGACAGGGTACCCGTTCGCCGTTGATGTGGGCAAGGGTTATGCATCTCCCAGCGCGTGGCTCGTGCATGTGCTTTTTTTTCACAGCACCACGAGGGCGTGCGCGTAATTGCGGTTGCCGAACCACTTGTGCCATATAGCCCCCCCCCTTAAATGTTGAACGCAAAGTATACGACGAATCATTGTGCCCAGTAAATTATACACCTTATATAAAGCAATTGATGCATCCAAGTCCTTTCACCCACCGGTTCCGGGTGCATTCTCGGTAAGTTCCAAAGCCTTCGTATAGCTTCTGTCAGGCTGACCGACGTCACGCCCCGGGTCTTCAGGGTAACGCACGCCCTGCTCGTTCTAAGGGCCCGGTGGGCAAGGAAATGCGTGATGTGTGTGCAGGGCAAGGGCCGCAACCGCCGTGAGAGCAACTCCGACAGCCTAGCTCAAGTATATAAACAAAGTTCAACCCCCCTAACAGGTTTCTTTCTTCACCTCCTTTTGAGTTCGGAATTCAATCAAAAATCGATCTATAATGGCTAAGTTCACTGTTGGTATTAACGGCTTCGGTCGCATTGGCCGTCTTGTCCTCCGTAACGCGCTCGCCCACGGCGACGTCGACGTTATCGCCATCAACGACCCTTTCATTGCCGCCGATTACGCTGCGTACATGTTCAAGTACGACTCGACCCACGGCCGCTACAAGGGCACCGTTGAGGCTGCTGAGGGCGCCATCATCATTGACGGCAAGAAGATCCACGTCTTCACCGAAAAGGACCCCAGCCAGATCCCGTGGGGCAAGGTCGGCGTCACCTATGTCGTTGAGTCGACTGGTGTCTTCACGACGACCGAGAAGGCCAAGGCCCACATCACTGCTGGTGCCAAGCGTGTTGTTATCTCGGCCCCCTCTGCTGATGCCCCGATGTACGTCGTTGGCGTCAACGTCGACAAGTACACCCCCGACCACGAGGTTATCTCGAATGCGTCGTGCACGACCAACTGCTTGGCTCCCCTTGCCAAGGTCGTCAACGACGAGTTCGGCATCGTTGAGGGTCTGATGACCACGGTCCACTCGTACACGGCCACGCAGAAGACTGTTGATGGCCCGTCGCACAAGGACTGGCGTGGAGGCCGTACTGCCGCGGCGAACTTGATCCCGTCGAGCACGGGTGCTGCCAAGGCCGTCGGCAAGGTTATTCCTGAGCTCGCGGGCAAGCTCACGGGTATCTCGATCCGTGTTCCTACCCCCGACGTCTCCGTTGTTGACCTCACTGCCCGTTTGGACAAGTCGACGTCGATTGCTGAGATCAACGCCGTCATCAAGAAGTACGCCAACGGCCCGCTCAAGGGTGTGCTCGGCTACACTGATGAGGATGTTGTTTCTTCTGACTTCGTTGGCGACACGCACTCGTCGATCTACGACGCCAAGGCCTCGCTTGCGCTTAACGAGCACTTCGTCAAGCTCATCTCGTGGTACGACAACGAGTACGGCTACTCGGCCCGTGTCATCGACCTCCTTGTCGCCATTGCCAAGAAGGACTAAGTACGTAGATACATACTCTCAATACATCATTAAAATTTGTTGTTTTGCGTCTAAAGTTCGTCTATCGCATTCAGAATGACGTACGTAGACTGACATACATAGACTGATGTACATAGACTGATACGTGGACGTACATGGACGCATATGTGCTGTCTATCTATATTGATATAGACGGTTTACATACGTAGACCGTAAACCGTCTATAACGTTAACTACCACACGTAGACCGACGTAGCTATTCTGTCCAGTATTGATTACTGTCTATTAATGTATGATGTATTGACGTCTATTTACATACTTCATATACGCTCTTTGGTCAGTTTAGATGTCCTGGAAATGCCTTAAGCTAACGGCACTGCCGAGAGACACCATGCCGATGTTGGCCGTGTCACGTGCCGACATACTGACGGGTGACACGTAGCGCGCTTAACGGTATACGAACGACAAGGCTTGAAAACTTCGACCGGGATATGTGCATTACAGGAATATTTAGCAGATTGACAAAGATTAAAACAAATGATGGATTAGAGGCTGCATATATAAGACATACCCACGCCTTTCACGTGAGGGGTCAATACACACATACCTAGTTACTTATCACCAATAAATTTTTTCTAATATTCAATAAATAGAGCCATTGTGTTAATTTTAATACTCAATGCCATGGTTAACTCGCTTTTCGATAACAGTCGCCGGTGCTCAACGCGGTCTTTTCCGGGGGCCCGATGACAAAGCCGGCGGAGAAGAACACGATGGGCAACAGCTTCAGCTCGCTGTTTGGGCGGCTGTGGAACACGTCAAAGGAGCATCGCATATTGATTTTGGGTTTGGATGGTGCCGGGAAAACCACGATCCTGTACAGATTACACCTTGGTGAGGTCATTTCCACGGTGCCAACGATCGGGTTCAATGTCGAGACTTTAAAGTACCGAAACCTGCAGTTTAACGTGTGGGACCTCGGCGGGCAAACGACTATTCGACCATATTGGCGGTGCTACTACCAAGGAACGCAGGCCGTGGTGTTTGTTGTGGATTCTACTGACAAAGATCGCATGCAAACGTGTTCCGCGGAGTTAAAGGCGATGTTAGAAGAAGATGAGTTAAGTGACAGCGCGCTGTTGGTGTTTGCAAACAAGCAGGACCAGCCCGGAGCCTTGGGTGCTGAGGAAATTACAAAGGCGCTCGAGTTAAGTGCATTGAAGGACCGATCCTGGACGATTGTGCCGTGCTCGGCCATCCGTGGTGATGGATTAGAGCAGGGAATGGACTGGCTTGTTGACAAAATCAACGAGGATTCGTGAATTGATTAATTAACTTATTTTGATGGGCCCCGAAACGCGCCTGGGCAGCGCAATTGTTGTATCCGTAGACCTAATATATTTATACCCGGCTGGCACTTAGCAGCCATGGGCTTAATTGGGTACGATGCTCGAGTCTACCGTGTTTGGGGAAGCCTTATTTAGCTGATGCTCGTACAGTAAATATCAGGAGTGAAAGGAGAGAATATCAGGTGTCAAAGGAGAGAATGCGTTTACTTAATCACCCATTGGGGTGATTTATGTGATTTTGTGAACGCATATTGTATAGTAATTGATTGAATAGCTGTGATCCAGGTGAGCCAGACATTTAGACCTACCAATTGTGGTCACGTGCACACTATCGCTCAGCTCCATTACACCTATTCAATGTACCAAAACTGAAATGTTGCCGGGCGTTCTCGTTTTTCGGGCAATTCATACGTGAATGCCCACATCTTGCTGGAGTGGGTCCCGATTCATGCCCAGGGCTAACTTTAGGTAGTTAGACCTTGCTATGCAAGCCAGCGTGACGACAATTGCAAATAAACGAGTTAATGACCCTACTTTATGATATACCGAGGATCCCGATATACTATTTAAGCTGGCACGAAATTCTGCCCCACGGGCCTCGGCCGTGCGGCACCTTCCTAATTTGCCCTCCTCACCCCACCCCCCCCCCACCTTCCAATGAGCAAGGCGGGGATTACGCTAGTCACATGCCGTATGCAGATGCGCGCTTTATGCAGGGGCGAACTTCCGGTTACCCAGTTATTTAAGATCAATTAATAACCGTAGCATCATTTAGTTAACAAAATGGTCGATCCGAAACCCGACGGCCAAACTGTATTCACGACCACGACGGGGTGCCCTGTGTTCAGCCCCTATGCTGCCCAACAGATTGGTAAACCCGGCCCGCTCCTCCTTCAAGACAATTATTTAATTGATTTGCTTGCTCACTTCGACCGCGAACGTATTCCTGAACGGGTTGTTCATGCGAAGGGACATGGTGCATTTGGCGAGTTTGAAGTTACGCATGATGTCACCGATCTGACATGTGCCGATTTCCTTTCCCATGTTGGTAAGAAAACTCCCCTCGTGGCTCGGTTCAGCACCGTGGGAGGCGAGTCTGGCTCTGCAGACAGTGCTCGGGACCCCAGAGGTTTCAGTATCAAACTGTACACTGCCGAGGGTAACCTCGACTGGGTGTACAACAACACACCGGTATTTTTCATTAGAAACCCCGTGAAGTTCCCTACTTTCATCCACACGCAGAAACGGAACCCGCAAACCCATTTAAAGGACGCCACGGCGTTTTGGGACTTCTTGGTGCAGAACCCGGAGTCTTTACACCAAGTGCTTATCTTGTTTAGCGACCGCGGCACGCCCAAAGCATCGCGGTTCATGCACGGATACTCGGGCCATACCTACAAGTGGGTCAAGAAAGACGGGAGTTTCAATTATGTGCAGATCCACTTACGCACAAACCAAGGAATTAGGAATTGGAACAACGAAGAGGCCACGAAAGTTGCTGGTGAGAACCCGGACTACGCAATGCAGGACTTGTTTGAAGCAATTGAGCAGAAACAGTTCCCGAGCTGGACTGCGTATGTCCAGGTGATGACTCCCGAGCAGGCCGAGAAACTTGATTTTAGCGTTTTTGATTTGACGAAGACGTGGCCACAAAAGCAGTTCCCGTTGCGCCCGTTTGGTAAGTTTACGCTGAACCAGAACCCCTCGAATTACTTCCAGGATATCGAACAGGCGGCGTTTAGTCCCGCGAATTTAGTACCTGGTTGGGAACCGAGCGCGGATCCCGTGTTGCAGTCGAGGTTGTTTTCGTATGGTGACACGCAGCGGTATCGGCTGGGGGCTAACTACCACCAGATCCCGGTGAATAGGTGCCCGGTCATGCACGCACCGTTTGCGCGCGATGGTGCCATGTCCTTTGACAACTATGGTCCTGAACCGAACTACCCGTCGAGTTATGCACCTTTGAAGTACGCCCAGGCACCGTCGGTCCCCGGAGTGGCCGCCACAAAGCATGAGAAGTGGGTAGGCACGGCCTCGGCGTTCCACTGGAGTGATGATGGAGATTACCGCCAGTGTACGGCACTTTGGGAGGTGCTCAAGAAGACTGGTCAGGATGAGGCATTGGTGCACAACATTGTGGGCCATGCCTCTGCCGCGGAGTTGCGGACGCAGCGTGAAGTTGTTGAATACTTTGCGAAGGCGTCTCCCGAGCTGGGCAAACGGTTGCAGTCGGCGCTCGCTGCTCAGCAGAAGCTTTAAAGTAGCGAGTTATATACATGGAGATTTTGTTACCGTTCTGGTGTATTATTTAGCATTAGTTGCTCGTTCACAGTAAATTACATGCTCATATCTACGTTTCTAATCACTTGGGACCCATGTCTAGTTCGTGAGGGGCACCCACGCATGATCGATCTTACCCGTTTGCTGCCAATTCTCACCGAGGCCTCGCAACCTCATTGCTGGGGGCTCGCCCTTCTGCACAGCAGCCTCGGTCCAATCTTGCCATAATAATTTAAGAGCCTTCTCACCCTGGCGGCCAAACGCTTCAAAGAATCGCAATGCCGTCATGTCCCACCACGCAGCGGCAATGGCGTAGTCAACCGGTGACACATCCGCAGCTGGTTTATTTAGCAATCGGGCAATAAACACCCACGAGTGCGTTAAACTATACGGGTGCGGCAAATCCGTGTTCGGCATGCGTGACTGCGTCATGGCCGCCCACACTGCGCAAATCCCCGATAGCCGGCCCATGTACTGTTCTTGCGTTTCGTACCTCCCAGTATCCTCATCGAGTTTCCAGCCCATCCGTTTGCGGCCCTCAGCAGTGTCGATGCTACAGTAGAACCCAATTAACTGCGGGCACTTCTTAATGAACCGGGGTACCACAAACTCGCCCAGTTCGGGGAACTCGGTCCAAAGCAACACCGTGAGCATTGCCAGGGGCAACGCATTCTGCAGTTTGACATTGGCCTCGGACTCGCTCTGTTCAATCAACAGTTTCGCGTACAAATTGTAAGTCTGCTGCATCAACAGCTGGTTGTTCTGAGCCTGGCAGTTCAAAAAGATCTCTTTAACTGCACTGCGGCATCGCGTCAATTGGCTCCGGCTGTTCGTGAGCATGCCAAATTTCGGCCTCAATTCGACTTTGACGTTTGTTAGCAGCTTGCGTATGCTCGCGTCTTGCTTTGCAGCGGCTTGTCGAACATTCGTCTTGATCCATGCAATGCGTTCTGCGTTTTTGGCAAATTCTGCATCAACCACCGAACGCAGTGTGCCAACACCTTCCTGCAACTGCTGTTCTTTTTGCTGCTGTTCTTTTTGCTGCTGTTCTTTTTGCTGTTGCTCATTTTGCTGTTTTTCTTTTTGCTGCTGTTCTTTCTCGCGCTGTTGTTGCTGTTTCGCCAGTTGTTCTTGCTGTTCACGTTCACTTTCACGCTTGCGCTCCTGCTGTTCACGCTCCTGCTGTTCACGCTCCTGCTGTTCCTTAGCTGTCCGGGCCTTCTGTTCCTGCTCTAGACGTAGTTTTTGCTGTTTTTCTTCCAATTCAGCATTTTCGCGGCGTAAATTGGCCAGTTTCGCCTCGGCAGCGCGGGCTTTTTCCGCTTCGGCAACTTTCTGCTTTCGCACGTTGTTTGTTTCCTCTTCAGCCTGGATTAGCAAATAAAGCTCGTGCTGGCGCTGCTTTTCTGCGTTGAGCACCTGAAGTTCGAGTTCGCGTTGTTGTTGAAGCAGTTCGCGGCGGTGAACGGCCTGCTCGGCCGCATAATCCGCGGTGGCAGTTTGCAGCACGGCATTCACGCGCTGTTCTTGCACAAACCGCAATCTATTAAACAAATCACGTAAATTCGAGCATTCTCTGGCTTGTAACTGTTGGTTGAACGCGTTTTGCGCGTTGCTTTGAGCGGCCCAGCTTTGCTGCATTGGCACGTTGCTGACAAAGCTTTATTTACCAGCCACAGATATGAATAAATACCAGCAGTGTTTCAAGTTGTTCACGGTGCGTTTTATATGTTTTATTGTTTATCCGCTGCTATGTGTAACTTTCACGGTGCATGTATTGTAAATTTTAATCACTATGCGCGGAATGTGTGGTAGATAACAGTGTGGATGTTTATTATGTACATTATTCAGACTCAGAGGCAACGGGGAACCCGAACGCACTCAGCAGTGTGCGCGCCTCCGCATCAGTTTGCGCTGAAGTGTGGAGCTGCACGCCTACGGCAAACGTATCCGGCCACAACTCAAGGCTGCTTTCCAGTTCCGGGAACAGGGTCATGTCGTGGGCAGACAATTTAAACGCAATGTTCCCAAAACCATCCCCACTTTTCGTCGACAATCGCTGGAAGGTTTTGGAACGGGGCAGCACGAGTTCAGTTAGAGTTGACACAAACTGGCTCATTGTTTCTCCCTTAATGGAGATTTTCGCACCGACGGGCATTCCGGGACGCAAGTTCCATTTCGGAACGTTTGTGCGGGCATAAACCGTACGGGGTTTCTCTCCGGTGATCTGCTGCAGCATCAGTTTAGCGGCCACCGCCAGATCGTGGTTACCAGTGGCCTCTTTAACAAAGCAATTGAGGCTGATTTTTTCAATCTGCGGCACATTCTTCCACGTCCGCGGTCGAATGTCGCGCGTGGCACGGGCTCCGCCGTAGGGAGCTCGCATCGGTTGATAAACATCGTACGGTGACGTATGAGGTCTGGGTCGAGGCTTGTTGCCGGGGATGCGTGGTTCGTTATGTTGGTAGCCAATCAGCAACAGATCGCTCTGAACAGTGTCAAAATAGTGCTGGCGAACGCGGTCGTGCACGGTAACTTGTGGTTTAAAACCGGGTGAAGTCACCCACGATTTGGGGGGACGCGCTTTAGGGGAGAGCTGCGACTTGCGAAATTTGATTAAATGGTGCACGGGGGGCACAATCGACACTGCTGTGCGGCCCAAAGCCGACGCAGACGTGCTGAAACTCCGCATGAGTGAGTGTCTAATGCGGTGAGTGCTGAATTTGAAATTTCATAGTGGGCCCATGATACGCTCACCAGTACCGACATGATAGGGTTCTAGACGTGATATGGCTATAAACATGATATGGTTACAGGGACGATGCTAGTTGAGTGCTATGCAGGGCTTATTCCATACTGCCGTATAAGGTCAAGTACTACATATCGTCGGGTCCACCACTTAGGGTCCAGTGCCTGGTTGGGAAATATGAATGGGGAACGGGAACATTCCAGCCGGCATGCTACGCTGGCGACGGCATTTCCCAAATAAAAAAAATGGCCCCGATTGGCGGAACTTTCCGATCACGGCGTCGATACGACAGCTTATGAACTCCACAGTATTTTACCGCCTGCGTTTTCGCAGCTGCCCGCCCACTCTTTTATTTTTTTCCCACTCTTTTATTTTTTCCGTTTGGGACGCTTATCATCTGTGATCTGACTGCGTGCAAGTAGTAAGTGATGTGTCATGCTGCGGGTATTGATCCGAATGCGGGGTAGGTTGCGCACAGTAAGGCCTGGTGGGACCTGATATAGATGTGATGCATTTAGTGTTAACTCTTTGAACTTATTATTTATTATACTTGTTCTCAAACTTTTTAACTAGGCCTAAATCGAAGGTCCGTGCCCCGCAAACGCACGAGCCTTTCCCAATCAGGGCAGGTACAACGCAACCCTGTGCCAATCGGCACGTGCATGTAGGGCGCCTGTAAAATTCACAACGTCGTCACAACAACTTGCCGGAGATAAGGAACTCCGCGGAAAATTAGAAAATCTCAGGCCGTGGTGCCAGCCATGTTCAGCATATAGCCATTAATATGTAGTTTACTACCTGTCACACCACAAAATCTATCGAACTAGCCTGCCAGCAAGGCTTTATTGGCACGAACCGTTAAACTCACACTGGCCTTTGCCCTGAAAACGTAAACCCTCACGCCGTGGCTGACTAATTCTCTGCAGTAACCAGCTGTTTCTCATTTATATTTTGCCTTCACGGATATTACCGACTATCGTCACACAACCCCCACAAGGGTACCACTTGAAGCCCAACTTGCATACCGATCTCCCTATTTCCGGGTCTCAAACACGTTCGCACGCCCCCCTGCAGGTCGTATTTATACCCCCCCAGGTGACATACACGAATCACCAACTTTTTAGTGCAGCTGTGCGTTCAAGTTACGCATTTCCTCACTTTTTATACCCCCCACTTTAATTTTGACGTCAATTGACCTCGCTCAAGCCGGGTCTCCCGCAAATAAACGTATGCAGCAGGTCCCCCGCATCAACACAGCGTTTAATACGCAACCGCGCACGCCCGAGAGCCAGCACATCCCCCAATTCAGTACTCCGGAACAGGACTGTACAGTTGATGTCGGTTCCAAGTCCAAACAGTCGGCGTTTTTCCCGCCAACACCTGTCTCGCCAGTTCAGCGTGAAGGATGGCCCCGAGCTTCGGTTTCTCGGCAATCATCGGTGCGAAAACCGTTGCAAACCAAGCTTGGCGAGCTTACTTTGGGCCGCCAGATCGGCTGCGGGTCATTTAGCCGCATTTATGAGGGCCACTGTGCAGGGCACATATTTGCCGTGAAAACACGGTTGAGCAGCACGAGCGAGGCGTTGTTTGCTCACGAAAGGAATGTGCTCACCAAGTTAATGAGCTCTCCTTCCCCGCATGTCGTGCAATTCTACGCTGATATGAGCGATAGTGATCATTTCGTTATGCGTATGTACGACATGACGCTCGATTTACTGGTTAATGCGCAAGTGTTACGCCGCAGCGACGATGGCGATGCTGATTTTGACTTTTTCGACTACCGTTTAGCTATTCGCCCCGTTGTTGGTGTACAGCAGTGGCTGCGCTGGGCGCGTCAGCTTATCAAGGGTCTGCAATTTGTGCATTCACAGAACATCGTGCATGCCGATATCAAGCCAGATAACGTGCTGGTGAACACAGAAATGGACGAGTTGGTGATTTCGGACTTCAGCAGTGCCATCGACCTTGACGTGCAGCCGGCGTCTAATTTGGCCCTGAATTTGGCCGAAGGGTTAGCATGGTCACCGGTATTCACTGATCCTCAAGTACGTAATGGTGAGTGCGCGCCGAGCTTTGGTAGTGACATTTACAATTTGGGGCTCGTGCTGGCGTACTGTGCGACGGGCCGCGAGCCGTTTGCCAGTGCGAAGAATGCAACGCAGCGGCTGATCTGGATGGAGAAGGTGTCGCCTTTAGAGAGTTACGACTTGGACACGCAGCAGCATTTGCGAATGGTGCGGCCTGTTATCGAGAAGATGCTGCAGCGCAGCTGGAAGGGCGTGAATGAGGCGCTCGACGCATTAGAAGCACAATGATGCACTAGATGCATAATCCATTCTTTATTTATTGCATGCCGGTTTCCGGTTCCGGCTTATTTATTGTATACCTAAACATTTTAATACCGTAGAACTTTATGCTTGCAGAGAATAGGTGGAATGCAGAAATTAATGAACCAGTACATGACTCCACGAAGTCTCAATTATCAATACAAACAGGGAGAATTCACTTGCGGGCGTTAGTGAGTTCTTTCTGATAATACTATATGCTACTTGTGACTCGATTGCTAATAACACTCTTCAATGCTCGACATCGGGTCGTCATGGAATTAAATGCAGCTTAAACCCCAATAAATGACTCACCAATACGGATGTATGATATTTGAACCTAGTTAAAGACACATTTAGACCGCTTGTATGGACCTACATGAATGGTTCACCGGTGAGCTGAGGGTAGGGGCCAAAACACGAGCCCGATGACTAAGTAATTTTTTACCGAGTGATTAAAATCGGTTACGGCGGTTACGGCACACCACAGCAATGAATGCGAACGAGCATCAAAGCACTAATGCCGCTGTAGATGATCATCGCTTCTTAACTAACCATTCCGGCCCTGCAGCTCTGGACGGAGCCTCCCCAACTGACTTAGACGCATTCCTGTCCCAGCACGCACTTGATCCCCATATTAAGCAGCAATTGGAGCAGCTGCACGAGCTGGATTTAGATAATTTGCACGGCAATTTGCACAGCAAAGGTGATCAGTCGCCACCGGGGTTGGCAACGGTGCCTTCACGGCAGAGCACACCCGCCACGCCAATCAACCCATTGGCGCCTAATTCGAGGTCGGAATCGCGTATTCCCACTGAAATGAATTCCCCCAGCCAGCCAATGGGTCAAATGGGTAGTCAACGGGGCAGTCAACTGGGCAGTCAAGCGGTGAGCCAAATCGGCAGCCAAATAGGCAGCCAAGCAGGCAGTCAAGCAGGCAGCCAAGCAGGCAGCCAAGCAGGTAGCCAAGCAGGCAGTCATAACGGTAGCCAAGTAGGCAGCCAAGTAGGCAGCCGGTCGCATAGCGTTGCCGAAATTCGGCGCGATTTACCCCCCACCACCGTGGATGAAAGCCACGACCGCGTCACCGCGTATGCCAGACTCGACTTTGAAACCTATACTTTTTATGTGCAAACGCTGCAGGTCGTTTTAGGCCGCAAATCCGAGGTCCCCGGCGGGCCAAATTTCGATGTGGATGTGCATTTAGGCTCGTCAAAGGGGATTTCGCGACGGCACGCCAAGATTTTCTACAACTTTGCCACGCAACGGTTCGAACTAACGGTGATTGGCCGCAATGGGGCGTTTGTTGGTGACGTGTTTGTGGAATCAGGCAGCACTGTGCCACTTAGAGGCTCGACAAAGATCCAAATTGGCCATATTGAGTTCAATTTCTTGACACCGTTGAAGGGTAAGAACGGATTTGATGAGAACGATGATAGTGTGGAGTCTGAAAACGAATTGGAAGTGGAGGATGAGCCTAAATTGGAGAAGAAACGCATAGGCAGTGAGAAAGGACGCGGGGGCAAGCTAAAACAACGGGCACAAGCGAAAAAGCCCAGACCAAAGTCGCCGCATTACATTGCACCGCCGCAATTCGCGCCACAGAAGCAAGTTGACACGCCAAATAAGTCGGAAACTCATTCGCCCTCACCAACTGTGAATCAAAGCAGTGCCAGCAGCCACCACCCGGTGGCTGCTACGCAGCAGCGGTTTGAAAAGGACGAGAACAATTTGTTTGCTCAGGTAACTCCGGACCAGTTTGCCGCGGTGAATGCCCAAGTTGATGCAGCCATCGCGAATCTACCGGAGATCCCTGGTTTCGATCCGCCAGCGGCCGCAAACCCACGACCAGTGCCAGATTTCAATGTTCAGCAAACCAATGACTTTGCGGGGCTTAATTTACAAACTTTGCAGCAATTGCAGGGTTTACAAGCATTGCAACAGCAGCAGGGCCTCCACGGGTTAACTGGGTTACAAGGATTAGCGGCTGGGTTACAAGGATTACAGCCTGCTGCGGGGCTCGGTTTGCTTGAGCAATTACAAGCATTACAACGCAGCAAGCAAACGCCTCCAGCCGCTCAGCCACCACCGCAACGGCAAAAACGTAAACCCAAACGCGAGTACCGTCCTGAGGAAATCCCTGAACAATACAGGACAAAGCCTCCCCACAGTTACTCGCATTTAATAACTGCTGCTTTGCGCGACAGGTTATCTACACTACCAAATGGCACACAAACTGGTGGGCTGTCCCTGGGTGACATCTATGAAGCGATCATGGATTTGTTTCCTTACTATCGGTATTGCCCCCCCGGCTGGCAGAATTCGGTTCGGCACAATTTAAGCAGCAGCAAGAGTTTCAGGAAAGTGAGTAAAGAAGGTAAAGGCTGGTTATGGGGTTTAGACGAAGAGTACTTGGCCGAGAAGGAGAAACAACGGCAGCGCACGTTACAAAGGCAGCAGCAGCAGGCGATGGCACAGCAGCAGGCGATGGCTGAGCAGCAAGCGAGGGAAAAGGCCAGGGAGCAGGCGCGGCTACAGCAAGAGCAGCGGGATAGAGACCGGGAATTGGAGCAACGGCGGATTTTGGCCGAGCGCGCCGCCCGAGCAGCGCAGGCCGGTGTTCCCTTGCACCAGCTGAGCTCTACTTTACCTTACAGTAAGCTTAATGCACCGACGACAGCAAAAGAACCTACAAAACCTACAGTATTGTCTCCGGAAACCGTGGAATTGCTGGCTGGGTTGCAAAAACATGTGCAGCAGCAGCTCGCTAAGGACGGCCAGCCGCCTTTGAACCCGCAGCTGCTCAGCAATGCATTGGCAGTTGTTATTGCACAAACAGCTAAGCAAGCGGGCGGTTTAGGAAGCCTCGGCACGGTGTTGCAGCAACCGGGTGCTGTTCAAAAGTTGCTCACGCAGGCACTGCAATTGCTGCGTAGCACGCAGCGAGTCCCCCCTCCAAAGCCGGTAACGCCGGCGACGGTTCCGGCACCTGCACCGGAGCCAGTGAAGGCAGAACCAGTGAAAGAGTCGGTAAAGCCCGAGCCTAAGGTAGAGAAGGCCGAGCCAAAGCCCGAGCCCAAGGTAGAGAAGGCCGACCCAAAGGCCGACCCAAAGGTAGAGAAGGCCGAGCCCAAAACAGAGCTCAAGGCAGAACCAGTGAAGGCAGAACCGGTGAAAGCAGAACCGGTGAAAGCGCCGGAGCCAGTGAAGGCAGTGAAGGAAGACGGAAATACAGCTGGACCGGTGAAAGAACCCGTGAAGCCCGCGCAACCCGCGAAAAAGAAACCGAGTTTAGAAAAGATTGCCGAGATCCTGGCTAAAGCCGAGGCGATGCCGAACCCGACGCCCGAGGTGCGGGGCATGATTGAAAAGCTGAAAGCGCATAAACGGCAATTAGAACTGAAACGTGCCGCTGATGCCGATGCACCTTCGGCGAAGCGTCAAGCAGTGTAGCCACCAACGACTAGGTGACCCAAGTGGCCAGCCAGACGGTGTAGCAAGTAACTCCCTGCCAAGTGGTAATCAGCGACTTCAATGGTGTGCTCAACTGGTGTGACTGGGTTCAAGTGGTGTAATAGGCTAGCCAGCAGATTCAATTGGTTACTGCAAGTAACGATGCGCGTGCGTGAACTCGTTAGAGCCATAGTGCTCAACGCAACTAAATGGTGTAAGTGACTCCAAGTAACATGTTATTTATTTATTTATTACCCTTACTGGAATGCTGCTGGCACGCTGCACGTTGCATGTGGGCACATTGGCACGCTACTACGTGGTACACTGCTATGTGAGCACGTTGGTACTTTGGCACGCTACTACGTTGACAATACTGGTCGCAAGCACGTTGCATGCACACCGATTGCCTGAACCGGCTGTTTCGCTGCTGTGTATGCACCTTGAGCACAAAGTGAACCATCTAAATTTGGATATTATTTAGTACGTACATCATTAAATGACCCCTCTTCTTGCTTAGCTTTCCAAATCCCCGCACTCGCATCGTGGTTACCATGGTACGTCCACCCTTGCTCGTTGATATGGTACAAGTTCACTGAGCCACCGCTGAACGCATCGCGGTGCGTAGCTGCCAAAATCGCGCGTTTACCCAATTTCAATGCCTCTTCAACTGATAAATCGGGCCGGTAACCGACATCGAGCACACCGTAGGCAAATGTTTGTCCCGAGCCTACACTGAACAGGTTCCCGGCAACCCGGGACCCGTCACTGTCTACATAGTAAATTTCCGGGATCATTTTGGTCCCTCTACGTGTATAACCACAGATCATTGTGCCCATACTCAGTCCTGAGCCCTTGTAATGGAACGTGACATTACTCAAGATTTTCGAGGCAGAACTCACGGAAATCCGTTCTTTGTGCCGCAATTCGTGCAGGCGGCACTGCGAGCCGAGCCATTTCTCCCAGAACTGGCAGTCTGCCGCGCCACCGGCCATCGTGCCGAGCAAGTACGGGTTTATCTCCAGTACTTTCTTCACGCTTTGGCTAGCAACCCACGAACCGGCCGAGGCGCGCGAATCCACAGCAACGATGATGCCGCCGTCGAATTTAAACGCCAGCGTGGTCGTGCCGTGCTGGATGTGGATGCGGGCCTGTTTGCTGCTGGCATCGTCGGTGTGTGCGCGTAAAAATGCCGCGGGGCGGTCGGTGTTCGGCAGCTCGAACTGTGGAGCGTGCGTGTTTAGTGCCACAGCCACAGGCGTGGTGGTTGAGCAGTACTGTGCGGCAATGGCGTCCATGTTCGTTCAGTGCTGCACGAACCCTAGTATCCGCCACCCCTAGAGATGTAGGCATGTAGGGCTGTTCAACATATAGCTGAAACCGGTTCAAATACCGAACTCATTCCGCGGCTCTTTAATTCTGTTATATTTTAGGTGTATACATGTGGAAAAAAAAAAAAAGTATGTTTCACTACATATCAAGTTTGTTTGTGTGTACTATGTTTGTCTATATTATGTACTGCCCTGACATAAGCAGCATTGCCATTTTCCATGTCGAGCGACGAAGTGAAGGAATCCACCCCCCGCGCAACTGAGCCTGCTGAAACTAAGCCTGTTACTCAAGAACCGGCTAAAACTGTAGAAAATGAAGTGAAGGAAACT
Source organism: Starmerella asiatica (assembly GCA_030572815.1). Taxonomy (NCBI): domain Eukaryota; kingdom Fungi; phylum Ascomycota; class Dipodascomycetes; order Dipodascales; family Trichomonascaceae; genus Starmerella; species Starmerella asiatica. The sequence continues at coordinate 4,026 of JAJMBI010000080.1, read as the reverse complement.
AAACCCGAGCAAAAGGAGGAGAAACCTGCCGAGTCTAAGCCGAACGTGTTTGCGATGTTTGGCGGCGCTAAACCCAAGTCTGCTGAGCCCGCTAGCGAGGAAAAGAAAGGTGAGGATGAAGACGAGGCTCCTGAATCCCCGGATGTGCATTTCGAGCCCCTCGTGAAGCTCGAGAAAGTCGAGGTGAAAACGAACGAGGAAGACGAGGACACGCTGTTTAAGATCCGGGCGAAACTTTTCAGGTTCCACCCGGATGTTAAAGAGTGGAAAGAGCGCGGGACCGGCGACGTAAAGTTCCTTAAACACCACGACACCGGTAAGGTCCGGCTGCTGATGCGCCGCGACAAGACGCTGAAGATCTGTGCGAACCACTACGTTTCACCGGAATACGAGCTGAAGCCGAACATTGGCAGCGACCGCAGCTGGGTGTACAATGTTGCCAGCGATATTTCCGAGGGCGAGCCGGAGGCCCAGACGCTGGCCATTCGGTTCGGCAACAAGGAGAACGCCGACAAGTTCAAGGAGGAGTTCCTTAACGCACAGAAATTGAACAAGGAGGCATCTAGCGCGTAGATGTATGTAGTTTGTAGTGGTTACTTGTGTATGCCCTGATAAGGGTTGGGATATGTGGTTCCCGAACCCTGCCCAGTACCCAGACAGGCAGTCGGTCTGGCACACCCAACAGTTCCAACTCCGATAGGGATGAGATACTAGAAAGTTCCAACTTAACTAACTACATTGGTATACATTATACTTAGACACAAATGTGTCTAGGTGCGCTCTACATACATTACATACTAGACACAGATGTGTCCACATACTATACATACTAAAGACAGATGTGCTACCAGGTGCGTAAAGGTCCAAGAGTTTCACGGTGCTGAGAGCTCTAAAAACGATATTGGAAGGCATTTTGACTAAATCTATTGCTGTATACGTCATTTGGAAGCAATGTGTTGGCAATTTTAGGTGCGCATATCCCAGTGTCATTGACGCGCGTGCCTATTCAATTGACACATTCCCAAATGTTTACATATTTTAGCAGATCTCAATTCATCGAGTTTTGATTCTCAGCTTTAGACGCGGTAGCGGTAACATCGTTCACTGTACGTACCAACTGGTTTAATTAGATGAGCGGATCAGCTGGTATAATTAAATTGAGCGTACTATAAAAAAACGCACAGTGGTAAGCATATAATGGAAGCGATTTAATGACCAGTGCTGTATTAACTTGCTTGCCGTAGTTTGATGAAACATGATGGTCATGAGACTCGACTCAGCAAGTCAAGAGAGTGCATCGACATTTGACGCTGGTTCATAATATATACGGAGAGTTTTAAATCGCTCAATAATTATTGCTATGATGCCATCACGCAGTAGAAACATGAGACATACCCCGCGCTCTGGTTCACATGTGAGCACCGTTTTAAGACCACTTACTAGCGACTTTAGTGCCCAACATGACACTTCGTGAATGGCCCGTGCGCCCGTACAAGTACCACTACTTCGTCTCTGGGATTCCCGGCAATGTTGCTGCCTATGCACCTAATAGGCTTGTCTTGCTAACTGGCAAAACTCACTTTGGTTTATTGAACTTGACGCGTTATGTACAGCTTTACGACACAGAATCCCGCAAATTTGGCCCCAGTTTACTCGAGAATGTCGGGGGAGAGCATCCCGAGAAAGCTATTGCCGCTAACAAGTACCACAATTGCGTGTGCGCTGCGACCACAGCAACCGGTATACATGTTTTCCAACCTGAAAAATATCCGCCCATTGGCACGATCGCTGCCGACAACGTGTTAAACGTGGCTATCAATGATACTCACGTTCTGGGGATGAGGAAGAACGGCAACTGCGTGGTCGCGCCATATGGCCCCGAGGGCTGTGGTCCCGCTTTGGAGACTTCCTTTGAGGGGTTTATAGATCTTGCGGTGCAGCGCGATACCGTAGTTTTCGCCCTGCATCACGAGAATCACCATCACTTGGCTATGGCTCCAATTGACGAGTTGGTAAAGCAGCGAGATGTGCCACCCCTATCAAATGCTGCTGTACTCGATCAAAGGCCGCGCAGTTTGTGCACCAGTGCTCACGATAATACAATTGCCGTCACGCTGGAGTCACGCGAGACGCTGGTGTTTGATAAACGGCGCCTCGCGAGTCCGATGCATCGCATTTCTTTTATGAATCAGGAAAGGGCTGAAATAGCAATTTCCGATACGCTGAGCGAGCTGTACCTTGTGCAAAACGAAGCAATACGTATTGTGAAGTTGCATAACTTCTCCAACACGCAGGACCTGCACATGCCGCGCGTTCCCTACAAAGCAATGACACCCGATCATTGGTGGCCAGGCATAGAAAAGGATCGCACACTGGTACCCATTACGCCGGGACCTCAGCCTCAATCAGAAAGCTATGATCATGAAATTTACCATACATCTGCACCTATGGAAAGGGATCACTTCGGGGTGTTCAAGGCCGATGTGTGGGACGATCGCGTGTTTTTAGCCACTACAATCGGCGCTTTCGAGTTATTGCCGCCTCCCCAATGAAAATTACAGCATTGAATGGTTTGCCGTTAGGATTTGCGAAACACGTTGATCATGCGGCAAAGAATAGCCAATAAGAGTGCGTCGACACTTCACAGAGATACCCATTGAATATATATAATACATATAAAGCGTTTAAATACATATTTTTGTACTGTAGTGTTAGCCGCGCCACGCAGAACTGAAACATTTCCAACCCCTGCCAGGTTCCACATTTGGTCACCTCTTTATAGCCATTTGTGGCCTTTAGCGTTTGCAATGCCAATTCCCCATGGCGAATGCTCTTACCGACGCCATACCGTCGATGCTACGTGGCCTGGGGGATTCGCCGCGTATGCCCCAAATAAGCTGGCCGTGCTAACGAAATTCGGTGATAAAGACTGTTGTATGGGCAACTTGCGGCTTTATAACACACATTCCCGTAAAATGCGCCTCACCTTGCTCCAGGCCACGAAGGCATTACATTCTGTGAGCCCCATTGTCGCTAGCAAGTACGGCAATGGTGTGTGTGCTATGGGCATGGAGAGCCGGAGAGAGCGGAAACAAACACTCCCATCGTCTCAATTGTTGCTCGTGACGTGAAAAGCTTGACTATTAATGAGACCCACGTTCTGTCAATCACGAGTAAAGGCAGCTGTGTGGTTGCAAAGTACGGCCCCGAGGGCTGTGGCCCCGTAAATGTCAATCCGTCTCCCGTTTCGACTATGCAAGTTAAATTTTGTAGAAGTACAGCGCGAGAACGCGGTTGTGATATGGGGTGAGAATAGCCACCACTATTTGACCGTGGATTCCGTTGACAGTTTGGTATGCTACGGTGTGCCGCCAGTATGGAGAAATGTCCAACTCTAGAAAGAGCCCAATAGGTTGTGCGTCAGTGCTCACGGCGACACAATTGCCTTCACAGGGAATCATTGGTGTGTTTATATATACAATGCGCAGGACCTTCTTCCCTTTCGTCCCAAAAGTTCAGCACCAGTGCGCCGCATTGATCCCGTAAGTTGCCATCTTACGGCAATTTCCGATACGATGGGCGAGCTGTACCTCATAGACCAAACAACAATTCGTATCGTGAATTTGCGTGACAATTTCAGCATACGGGACTTAGACATGCCGTACTATCCCGCATCAAGGGACCCCTATAAGCCCGCGCCGGACTTGTACTATAAAACCAAGCTAACACCAACATACTACGTGTCGTCTATGAATTGCCTTCCTGAAAGTCATGGGGCGTATGAGAGTACCTTCGGGGTGTACGAAGTCGATTCGTCCCACGAATCGACTTCATTTCTATCGGCTTGCTCGTAATGTCACCAATACGCCAGTTCCGAGGATATCGACACACCACTAGCACGGGCAACACCACCACTAATACGTAGTACGTCAATTTATACAATTTTAACGTGCCAATGCATAGCGTTGATGCCGCAATATGTGCATATTGCACACCATGACGAAACCGGTTTTGCCGCCGACACGA
>JAJMBI010000079.1:0-48338 GCA_030572815.1 Starmerella asiatica | reverse complement strand
TTATACCGATATGGAATCGCACGTTGACTCCCTCGCGTAGCCTAGTTATGCACTGTGTGAACACGTGACCTGAGTCAGCATATGCACCTCATCTGCACCGGACTCTGAATGTGTGTTGAAAAACAGCGGGCCACGCAGTTAAGAAACCTTATATTGAATATATGTGGCAACGGTACCGAAATATTCCAAGCAGGCCGTGCGTGTTGAAATTACAGACTACAAAGACAGCTCGAGACCAGCATGCACAATTTAGGCCCAGTACGATTCGAGTATGAGTACTTTAGCTATATACTAAACCATATACTTCGCATTCCATTCCCTTATCGGTGGAAGATTGACGCAGATTGTGGGCTGGTTTTAACCGATACGTTTACCGATATCAGGTAAGGCCACTTAATTACTTCCCCACACGCACTAAATCACATTTCTTCCCAGCTCAGTTGCCCAGATCCGGTTTATACATTCGAAAATGTCGATTAACGGCGATATTCACATATTGGAAACTTTGCATAAACGTCGTATATCCATGCATAGAACCTAACGGTCAATTGCAAATACAGCCGAAATGGAGGTACAAACTATACGCGTGCTACTGTGATGTGCTTCTGTTTGCAATCAGCGAACTTTGAAAATCTCATCAGTTGATATGATGGGGCCATGAGCGTATGGAATTCCAGTGAGGTTACGCTGATGGCATTTATAGGCGTATCATGTATGTTACACGATACGTCTAATAAACACATATACCCATCCAAAGGCAGTCCAGGTTGGTCGGTCCGCCAAATACAAATCAGCTTCGCTGCCTACCGTTAGCAGTCAGTGTAAACGTTAACGAAAATTGCAGTGTAGGTAGGTGCCCTAGGTTCTGCCCTGACTACACATGCGCGATCCGGACTTGGCAGCGTACATGAACACGCGGCTCAGCGTGCATCTTAGCGGGTCACGCACCGTGGTGGGCACGTTGAAGGGCTACGACGCCTTCATGAACGTGGTTCTTGATGATGCTGTCGACCAAACTGACGCCAAGGCCCATACCGCTTTGGGCACGGCCGTCATCCGGGGCGTTGCCATTGTGTCCCTGGAGGAAACCGAATTGAACGAAAATGAAACATAAAAATAAATATATACATAAAACGGACCAGCCGCACGTTAAAAAATAAATAAAAAAATACAGAGCTTAGTTAGCTGAACTCACCATACTATCCAGGTCCGTGATCAGCATGCCGGCAACGGTTGCCGACGTCATTGTGCAAATGCAACCTACCAAAAGCGACGACAGCAGCAACTTAGCAATCGTTCCCTTACGCGTGGGGGCCATGCTCGACAGTACGCCCAACTGAATGCCACAGCTGCCGAGATTCGAAAACCCGCATAAAGCGTACATTGCCAGTAACCGGCTGCGGGGGCTCATTGCCAAATACTCGGGATCCCTGGTTAATGAATCAAATGCCACAAACTCATTCTGAATGATCTTAATGCCCAACAGCTTACCGACCTTGTACAGATCGCCATCCCTGGACACGCCCAGCAAGAATGCGATGGGGTAGAAAACGTAACCCATGATCTGCTCGAGCGTTAGCTGCGGGATTCCCCAGAACTTGCCAAAGTACGTGAGCAGAGCATCAATAAGAGCCACCAATGCGATGATACACAGGATGTTCGCGCCCATGGCCAGGGCAACGTTCAAACCGAACAAAGCTCCATTGGAAAACGCGTGAATCACATTGTGCGCCTCCTCGGTGGCATCCTCGGGCATCACAATCCTTTCGGCCGTTAAAGACTCCTCAGTTTCGGGCAGCACGAGCTTCGCCGCGGCAATTGAGGCCGGGATCGACATGACACAGCTTGTAATAAGAGCTGCCGGGTTCACGCCCATTTGCATGTAAGATGCCAGTACCGATCCCGCCACTGTGCTAAACCCGCTGGTCAAAATCTGGAAGATCTCGGCCTCGGTACAATGGGGCAAAAACGGCTTGATGAGCACCGCAGACTCGCCCTGGCCGACAAATGGCGTCGCAGCTACCACGACGGACTCGGCACCACTGATCTGCATCAGCCAGAAACACCCCTGGGCGAATTTACCCACGAACCACTGGATGATTCCGAAATAGTACCAAATATGGATGAATGCAATGAAGAAAATGATGGAACACAAGGTGGTTACCAAAAACCAACCTTGCTTGACAAAGTCCTCCGAAAAGATGAATGCCGCACCGTTACCACTAAATGACAGCAGCTCGCGGGCCAAAAATGAGATCCAGTTGAAAAAGTCGTAGCCGGCCTTCGTGCGCAACACGAACAGTGCAATAACAAACTGCAAAAACATGCCCCACACCACGGTGTGCCATCTGATTCGCGATTTATGGCGAGAAACAATGAAAAACGTGAAGTAAAACACGACGTATCCAAAGAAACTCACGGCTCGGTCTTCACGCAGAGAACCTGTATATTCGGGGGTAGCAAATGTTGCCACGAGCACGGTGATGGCTAAACACAGCCCCTCAACTGGCGACCAGAACTTTTCCGGGACCAGGTTGCGAACGGGGATAAAAGTGCGTTTCCACACCCAGTTCGCACCCATAAGCAGCGGCCGCGTCGGAACGTAAAACGTGATAAACCTGATCATCAAAAACAACCAAAGGAAAGTAGGTATCAGCCATTGGTGCCGATGTTTCGGCTGAGCAATGATAGAGATCCACCACGATGTAAATAAAAGTCCCAGCAGTAAGACTAGCACCCAACGGTGACGGTGGTAAATCTGCTTCAGGCGCGCGATCGGCAGAAGTTTGCCGCGCTTGCCAGCGGTTTTCTCGTCATAATCCGAAGTTTTATCCGCACTTTCGAGGTCGTTGAACTCGATACTTCGCTCGGAGGCATCGCTAATAATCACCTTTTTCACATCATCAACTTCTTGAGCCGAAACTACGGGAGCTACTAGTGCTGGTGCGCGCTCATAATCCTCAGGATGAGGATGTTGCATAGCATGGCGGTGCATGGGCAGATCGCTCGCATCTAAACGGCCCGGCACGTTCGGTGGCACATATTTTATGTGATCATCGCCATGACCAGCACCACCATGAACATGATGAGGGTGGGCGTGCTGGGCTTGTGGATCTAGTGCAGGATCATAAGTTTCCGGGATTGATGCTTTAGCAAAGTCGATTCTTTTCAGTCTTTTCTCAAGTCTTTTCAAAAAGGAGACTCGCTTTGGTGTGCTTTCTGACTCGCGCGAGACCTGTGAAATGGCTTCCGGATCCATGATGGTACTTTGTTAAGTTACCAGGTTCAGTTAGAACGAACTAAATGACAAGAGAACGCGAAAATGCGGACTCTGAACTTCACTGGGGAAGTGGAAAAGGATTCTACAGAATCCCGTTTATAGTTAATTAAGTTGCTTTTCGGTGAAAACCGGTTGGTTTGTGCAGAAGTAAATGCTGCAATTTTCTTTCACAAATCAGTTGGGATTAATTTTGATTTACAAAAAAACTCCGAGGGAACCGAATGCGGTTGAGGGATTTGGGTTAGGGTGATGCAGTCTGGCTGAAAACCGTATCGTTTCCGTATAAAAAATTTTAAGAGATCTAGAGCCCATTTAACAAGAAGGATGAGGCGCCATTTATTAAATATTATAAACACCAATGACTTTTCAAACTTATACTTTTTACTTTTGCCTTATCGCTAACTGGTTTTCACTATTGGGAGGGTGAGCACACCGTCCCATTTTATCGGGCCTTGCAATGTTCGCGCGGGCATCAATAAAGCTTATTTCATGCATAAGGGTTAGGGCGTTCTTGGGAGTTGATAAGAGCTTTACGTGCTTAAAGTGACTTGAAAAATTAATTAAATCAGGAGACTTGGCGATACTAGTAAAGGAGGGTTTTTGTCATAATGCCGCCAAACAACCATATTTGAGCCGGTGATCACCGGATTCGAAATTAGTGACAGTAGCCCCAACCCAAACTCTTTACCCCACAACGCCGCGCATTACAAGGGCATCCCTCGTTTGCTAGCCGATAACTTACACGTCCCATATCGTGGTAGTTTCCACATATCAAACTGCAAATGGGAACAAAACCCGTTCTGTATTAATATTTCGACTTGATTTGCTCCACTAAAAATTCAAAGGTCATGTAGATGCTCTGCACAATGAAGCAAGCTACTACCGGCCCCGTATACATTAAGGTACAAGCTACGCCTACGCCCGCCGGATACATGATATGGCTATTGTGGCACCTTAAGCCAAGACACCTTATGGTCAAGCACACACATTGCAAAATCACTTCAGCCCACACAAGGTGTGAAACGACATGAAGCAAAGGTTCAGTTACCTAGATCTCCGCCTCGTTACCAATGAGGTAGCGAAGGAATTGGAACACTGCTATCTCCAAAATATTTACTCATTGGAGAGCAGTAATCGGCACTTCATGTTCAAGTTCGATGCCGGCGCGGGCCAAACTGGCAAACGGTTTCTGCTTGTAGATCCCGGCATGCGCTACCATTTAACAAAATTCCAACACGAATCAACGCCAATGCCCAGCTTTTTCGTGCAGAAGCTTCGCAAGTACTTGAAAAACCAGCGAGCCACACAGTTCTGGACGGCCCCCGCCAGTCGGTTAATGGTGATGACTTTTGCTGAAGGAAGGTACTATTTGGTGTTTGAGTTCTTCTCTGGGGGTAATCTCATTCTGCTTGATTCCTCGTTGCGGATTTTAACGCTATTCCGTACAGTTCGCGGAGTTGGACCCAATAGCGCGAACTACCAATTGGGCGAGCAGTACCCGCAGGAGATCAATTTCAATGCCACTGAACACAATTTACAACCCATGCCAAACCGTGAAGATATTCAGCAATGGATTTCAAACGACAAATTGGGTAAAGCCTTGTACTCCAAAGTATCTGATCCTTCATCATCTTTACTCGAGTATTGTCTACTTGAAAGGGGTCTAGATCCGAAGCAGAAACTGGCCCCTAATGATGTCGAGGCGAAACTGGATGATATATATGCAGCCATTCAAATGGCACTTGACAAAACGCGCGAGCTCGTTACTGCTGAGCCTCCCGTCAGGGGTTACATTTTGTATGATGCTAAAAACAATTCCACAGAGTTTGAACCATTTCTTGAATATTTTGCCAGGGTATGGCCCGATAAAAAGGTCGAGAGCTTCTCCTCCTACAATGAAACGGTGGATCAGTACTTTGGTGACATATTGTCCGATAAGGGCGTCAATCGCGTGGAGCAGTTGTACGCCCAAGCGGAGTCTCGCCTTGAGGCCGCCCGTAATGAACGACGGAACCGCGTGCAAGGTTTAGAGGAGGCGCAGCAGAAAAACCAGCGCATTGGAGAAACTCTGCACGAGCATGCTGAGCTTGTAGATGCAGCTATCAGTGCCGTGCAAGCCCTGGTCGACCAAGGTGCGGACTGGGGCGATGCCGAAAAGCTAATTGCGCTGGAGAAAGAGAAAGGCAACCCCGTGGCGCAGATAATTCACTCATTGGAGCTGAAAAAGATGCAGATCACGTTGGAATTGAACGACATGAAAATCCCCGTTCAACTTAACAAGTCTGCCTTTGCTAATGCGCGTGAATACTTCGAGATTCGTCGTATGGCTGGTTCCAAGATTGAAAAGACCGAGCAACATGCCGAAAAGGCGTTAAGATCCGCTGAGGTGAAGATTAAACGCGATTTGGAGCTGAACTTGGCCAAACAGCGGCAGCAGATCGCGGCCAGTAAGCTCCATGCTATCCGAGAACCGCATTGGTTTGAAAAGTTCTGGTGGTTTCTTACTTCAAATTCGTTTTTGGTCGTAGCTGCACGCGACGATGCCCAGCAAAACATGTTGCTGCGTCGGTACTTCTTTGACGGTGATATAGCCCTGAGTAGTGATGCACCAGATGCGACACTTCTTATAGTTAAGAACTACGAAAAGACGGAAATCCCTCCTCAAACCCTGCACCAGGCCGCAGCATTCTGTGTCGCTACAAGTATAAAGTCTTGGGAATCCAAATCTAAGGCACCGGCATGGTACGTTACCCGGAAGCAGGTGCCGCGCCTGTCACAGACGGGCGACCCAATCTCTATCCTCGACGTGCGGCACATCAAGCAAAGGACTGTTGTACCTCCAGCACCCATGGAGATGGGAATGGCGATTTTATGGCAATGCGAAAGGGAATCTGAAGGTTCCCACAATGATGGTGACCAAAAGGACGACGAATCTGATGAAGACTTCCCCGAAACCAACTTTGACTCCGACGAGGACTTCCCCGAGACTTACATTGATTCAGAGGCTGAATTCGGGTCGGATGAAGAAATGTACTCCGGAGTTGAGCCAGAGTCTTCGGCTGCACCGGAATCATCTGTGGAGCCGGAAACTTCATCAGTAGATCCGGAATCTTCGGTGGAGCCTGAATCCTCGGTGGAGCCTGAATCCGTAGCTGATATGGAGCCGGAATTAGATGTACCGCAGCGCGTGGCCTCTCCGGAAGCAGTGAGCGACGCCGTGCAGGTAAATGAGTCGCAAGATGACGATAACGAAAGCGAGTCTAATGGGGAATCCTATGCGGAATCGAGTGATATCACGAGCCCCAGTGCCACGCCTCCTCCCACTTCCACATTCACAGTACCGAAGAAATTACGTGGTGGTAAAAAGAAGCTACGCAAGTATATGGCACAGGACGAAGCAGACCGGATAGCGGCAATGGAACGTTTAGGGACTCTTAAAGGACTTGAGCGTAAAGCTGCTGAAAGGGAAGCGCAGCTTGCGGCCGAAAAACAGGAGAAAGAAAGACGGCAGCACCGTCAGGAACGTGCTCGAAAGACGGATCTACAACATATTAGTGACGGACCCACGGAGCCTACACCTTATCCTACGGACCTACGATTACATATTAAGGACGACGAGCACATCATTGCTGCTGTGCCGATGTTTGGACCCTGGGCGGCCTTGCAAAAGGCCAAGTACAAGGCCAAACTCGTGTTTGGTCCACTGAAGAAGGGTAAAGCATCCTCGGAGCTTTTACGAGTACTGCTACGGACTGGATCCTCACCGGCAAGTGACCGCGAACAAGAGCTTTTTGAGGCAATTAAGCCCACGGCCATGCAGCAGATCATTGCGGTTTCACGCGTCCAAATTTCGACTCCGGGTTTAAAAACTGGCAGTGCTAAGGGTGGCAATGCCAACAGTAAGGGAGGCAAAACCACTAAAGGCGGTGCCAAAGCCGGCAAGTTAAAAAAGTGATCATATTAAACGATTAATCTGCCAAAAAATACTAACGTGCTAATTAGGTGTTTTCTTCTACCCGTATTTCAGTGAAAACAATGTAACGCCTGAGACTGGCCAAAGATGCGCGTTGTTTAGCAGTAGCCAAGTTCAGCATGGACAGGCTGCACCAGTGGGCTCACAGGAACGACACTGGTGTACCACTGACCCTGCGGCTGAACCGCAACCGGCGGTTGCACAGCAGCAACGGGCTGAGGAACAGCAACGGGCTGCGGAATAGGCTGTTGAGGCTGGGGCTGGTAGTACGCAGGCTGTTGAGGGGGTGGGTAGTACGCAGGCTGCTGGACTGGTGGGTAGTACGGGTACGGCGGGGGCGAGTTGTTGTTGTCCTCGCCGCACTTCATGCCCTCAGTGAGGAGCGACCACGGGCACAAAATGTTGCGCATAAGCTTACCAACATTACTAGCCAAACCGTCACCGAGGTTGTTGTAACAGCCGACGGCATTCTCCACATCACTTTGAATGGATCCCCACGGTGGCGAGTAAGGGTAGAAAGCCGGTTGAGGTATGTACGGCTGGGGCACGTACGGCTGGGGTGCGTACTGCTGGGGCGCGTAGACCTGCTGGGGATAATAGCCCTGCGGCTGTTGCGGCGGATAAACGGCCGCCTGTTGGAACATTAACGGCGAAGAGGGCGCAGTCGCAACCTGGCCGCAAGGCTGATAAGCAGCGACATGGACAGGCTGGACAGCCTGAACCTGGATAGGCTCGATGGGGTGGACCGTTTGAACCTGGAGGGGTTGAACGGCCTGGACCTGGACCTGGTGCTGTTGGCAGGGCTGAACAGCCTGAACCTGGAGGGGTTGAGCAGTATTAACCTGACCGGTTTGCTCATTGGTGGGCTGGACCTCAACAATGTGAAGAGGCTGGGGAGCGGTTTGGACAGGATGCACAGCCTGGAGCTGGATGTCACGTTTAGCAGCCGAATCGGTTGCGACGGCACCAGAGGCGAGAGCAGAGGCAATGAGGAAAAGATTCATGCGAATAAAGAGAAGGCACAGGTCAAAAACACTTTAGAGATATCGAATATTTCCGGAATATTATTGCCAATTTATATGCACTTCGAGACCTGCGGAACCAGGGCGGACCAGTTGGCGACCAGGTTTCGGGGAGTCTACTTCAGGCATCCTTTTTACCCGATTAGGAAGGTGGTGCCAAGGTCCCGATCGAACCACAGTTTGCATGATCTTGCTGTGGCCTCCTGCATTGAGATACTTTACCAGATCGGGAAATTTTCCCTTTGCTCTTGGGGCGGTTGGAGGACCGGCTAATGGTGCTACACATAAACCTTATCTGGAAAACATCCGGTTGTCACCGAATCCAATACCCAGAAGGCCAAATATGCCGTAATATTTTTAGAATCGCTTATTTGTACACTCTATATGCAGGCACCGTTCATTACTTGGCATTATACTTTACTTGACGATATACAGCTGTTAAGGCACTGCCTGTTAGGGTTCGGGAACACGCGTGTGAATGGAGCCCGCCCGGATTCCGCTGGCGCGGATCAAGCGCGTGATGAAAGAAGATCCCGACGTGATGGCCGTTGCAAATTCAGCGGTGCAGTATATGGCAGCTACTGTGCAGCTTTTCATTGCCAACTTCACTGAGCAAGCGCTCTTGGCGTCTCGTGCCGACGGCCGCAGCCGGATCGGTTACAAAGACTTCGCCGAGGTCGCTAATTCCAACGAGGACATGGCATTTTTGGGCCGATTAGTGCCAAAGACAGTACCCTTCGGCGAGATCCAAGAAGTCGTGGCAATCTCGCCCCTTAGCACCACGTTTTCACGACGTGAGGAACCCGTTGAACCCGAGGCAGATGATGTTAGCGATTAGATGGTAGCATACACCTAAAGTGGATCTGGTACTGATCTTTGAGCTTTGGGCTCTGAGCTTTGAGCTGGGTATAATGAAACTGTAGATTAATTTTTCTGTATAGCTTTAAGAACATGACGCTTGTGAATTATATTATAACATGCGTGTATATCATTTGAGTGACGATCTGTGCGTGTGTACCATTCGGGTGATGACCGCTGGGGCCTGTGGGGTAGACCGGTCCCAGTACCGCCTGGCTGCCTGCCCCTAATGGGGTACTCGCACTACGGGTATGGGAACCGCGGGGAATGGCCAACCACGGGGCGTGCATTAGTATGCCTCTGCTTACTCACCGCAGCACCTTAACTGCACAACCTCTTTTCGAAGTTCTGTTGACCACAAGGAATATACCAGTGAAAGACAGGATGTTGAGGACTTTCCAAACGATCCAGCGCAGTGCTCTGCCTGTGGCGGCGAGCGTGCGGTCGACCGCGTTACGTTTTTATGGCACGCAGTATTCAAAGCCGATCGGCGGTGCCTCAGAGTTCGAGGTTCCTGATTACACCGACGATTTGAAGCCGAACCGCAACAGCGATTTGAACCGCAACTTGAGCTACTTCATGATCGGCTCGTTTGGCGTGGTAACCGCAGTTACTGCGCGCAACACCGTGCAGGACTTCCTAACGACGATGTCAGCCTCGAAGGATGTTTTGGCGTTGGCTAAAGTCGAGGTGGACCTTGCAAACGTGCCTGTGGGCAAGAACATTGTGGTGAAGTGGCGTGGCAAGCCCGTGTTTGTGCGTCATCGCTCTCAGCATGAAATCGACGAGGCTGACGATGTGGACTTGTCAACGCTGCGTGATCCCGAGCCGGATAGCGCACGGGTGAAGGATCCGCAGTGGCTCGTCATGGTGGGCATTTGCACCCATTTGGGCTGCGTGCCGATCGGCGAATCGGGTGACTATGGCGGATGGTTCTGCCCGTGCCACGGCTCGCACTACGACATCTCGGGCCGCATCCGGAAGGGTCCCGCTCCGCTTAACCTCGAAATTCCCGAGTATACGCTTGACGGTGACACTTTGACCGTTGGTTAGATGAAAAAAGCTAGGCATCTTAATGAGTATATATGAAGGCAGCCTTGCCATATTTTTTGCGCTGATCTGGTTGGGTGGCAGCGTCTTAATTAGAACTTGAGTAGCTATAACCTGTTAAGCTAATATGCGAGCATCACATCTGGACGTTGTGCGCTGCGTGCGTCCCACCAACGCGCGCGCGCGTCACACCTGCAGCACGGCCACGGCTCTATTTAACGCCCCGCAACTCTATGAGGAGCACTAAGGGCACACGGAGCTGGTCTGCTACCGCGACGTCGCCTACTATGTAATGATATAATAACGACGCAGCCAATTTAGTAGATTCGACCACGCTTTAGGCGGGACTTATAACGACTTTTCGGTCAACAACTTAACTTAGAAAAAATTGAATGAACAGAATATACACCAACCGACCCTGCACACCAAGCGAGCTGATTGGCATGCGACATGGGGGGTCGTTGTAAGGCCTACTGTCATGGCACATGTAACTCAACAAGTATGCACGCGAACGGCTGTATATAAAAATGTATATTATTATTTATATACCAATCGATCCTGCATACCATCCGAGCTAATTGGGCCGGCATTCGCTAGTCGATATGAGCTAGCATAACACAAGGTGTAACTAGGCAAGCATGCATGATTCAGTTGTGCAGTTCAAATTGTGGAATAAATGAGTAGTTTAATCCATTACATGTCCACCATTCAATTCTGCATATCAAGCGAGCTAATTGACACGGCTCATAGGGGCGGGGAGGTGTAATGCCTACTGACGTGGTGTATTCTAGCAAACAAGCACGTAAACGGCTTCATTTCTCAACATGTTAATGAAAAGTCTACTATATATACACGAATAAGCCCTGTATAGCGACCATGGGCCAATTGGTTGTCATCTGTAGGGAGGGTGGAAGGCACACTGTCGTAAAACATGTAACTCAACAGCCACGCACGAAAACAGCTGGAAACTAGAAATAATTATGTGGATAGCTTAATCGTTTATATACACCAATCGATGATGTGTACGAAGCGAGCTGATTGGCATGGGACATGGGCTGTCATGTTACAAGCTGTAACTCGACGAGAAATTACCCCCTCGGCTCTAATTCTGATAGATACAATAGCTTAATGTATTAAATATCAATGAATCCTGCGAGCATTGGCTTGTTGGCATGGCTGACATGGGCGGGGTGAAGTAGGGCCTCCTGCTGTGGTGTAATTCAACATGCACGCACGCAAACGGCATAAATTTGAAATATACGAATGAGCAATTTAATTGACTATACATATTCTATCCTAACACCCATCAAATGGGCCGATTGACCCTACTATCGTGGGACCGGTTATAACTTAGCGTAGCGAAATCGCAAACGACATTAACTTAGAAATACACAACTAAATTAACTAGGTTTTTGTATATAAATCGATCCCGCATACGGGGAAGCTGGCTGACAGGGAATGGCTTGCATATGATAGCCTAGCTGCTAAAAAGACTATTGAGATGGTTAAACGGCACTGTCGTACAATTAAACATCAACATGCTTAGTGAAGGTATTGTAGAGGTGGTTCGACAGTGGTTGCCTTGTTGAGGTGGCCATATAGTGCTGTTGTTGTGGACTGCTATCGTCGCGGTGTAACTCGACGCGCAGGCACGCAAGCGGCTTAAAATTTGGATATGTACAAGAAAAATAGTTTTATCGTTTAAATAAATGTCAATTGATACCGTATTCCCGTCGAGACTGCTGATTGACATTGGTTTCTTGAAACGGGCCGGGCCTGGTGGCCCTGCACTGCTGGCCAGGTGTAGCTCAACAAACAGGCTGAAAAATGGCATAACGTTGTAATGTACAAATGAGCAGTTTAGTTTATTATACATAGTATATCCTAACAGGCATCAAACGGGCTGATTGACATGACCCTACTGTCGTAGGTAGAACTTAGCGTAGCAGGCTCGCAAACGACGTGAAAATAGAAAACAACAACTGAATAGTCTAGCCTTATTGTATATGGGCCGCACAATAGGAAGCTAGTTGACATGGGCTGGTCGACGTGGGCTGTCGTTTGACATGATATAACTAGACGAGCAATCACGCTCGGCTTGAAATTGCGAATATGAAAATGAATACTTTAATACACTATAAAACAACTAATAGATTTGCATGCCGGGCTCGCTGGTTTACATGGGCTGGCATGGTCCTGCAGGGCCTACAGTACAAGGTGTAACTCAATTATTTGGCAGGCAAGCAGCTTAAATTTACAAATATACAGCTTCATCTACTACAAGGACACTAATCGACGCTGTACACTCAAACGAGCTGATTGGCATGGCATTGGCGGGCAGGCCCTACTGTCGTGCCCCTGTAACTAGGCGAGCATGCACGCAAGCAGCTAGATTTGCAGGTACACAACTCGATTTACTATAGTGACGCTAATCGATAATTCATTAGGCTGATTGGCAATGCATATAGGAGGTGGGTACCATGGCCTACTACCGTGGTACATGTAACTCAACAAACATGCACACAATCGACTAAAATATTGAATGAATAGCTAAATGTTTATACACTGATTGATTCTGTATACCAAGCGAGCTAATTGCGCCGGCATTGGTTAGTCGACATGGGCTGGCATGAGACATGACACCAGGCGTGACTCGACGAGCACGCACGCTCGGCTTCAACTTGAAAATATATACGAATAGCTTAATTTTTTATATACCAATCTTTGTACCAAGCGAGCATGGCCGGTGGGCTGGGTGAGCGGGGAGGGTGTAAGGCTTACTGTCATGGTGTATGGGAATGTCGGCTATGCGGGCCTTGCTGAGCAGCTGGTACACTGATACAAAAGTAGTAAAGCTACGTATAAATAATCGTGGCCACCAACGGCTATTAGCAGCCGCAATTCGTCAAACTCGGTAACTGGTAAGTATTCAGAAAAGCGAGACAGCGTCAAACGTTCATAAGGTGCCACTATCCATTTTCAGGACCGGACCTCCATAACTAGCTCGATCATTCTACAATTTAAAGTTACATGCTGCTGTGTGCATCGGCTCACAGGTGGTGCTGGTGCCTCCCTGCCTGCGGGCCTATATAACGTAAGTCCCGTTTTAGTGCACCACCACTGCGGTAGCCAAGGTCCCCCCCCATAACTCCAGATCGAAGTATATGCCGTCTGTATGAAAACCCACGATTTTAAGCGGCTCGATGTTGAGCGCGCGCAGCTCGCAGTTTCCGTGCAGGAGGCGCGCGATTTAGTGTCCCGTGCCATGGGCCAATCTCGGCACGTCTTCGACGATGAAGACGCCCCTCCCGTAAAGATCCTGCCATCTTCAACGGCAGGACTGGGCGCGGTAACGTCACACAGCTCAGATCAAACACATTTGCATCACTTCAAAAGCAGAAACGGCAAGAAAGTGCTCGAAAAACTGCGTAAAGTGCATTCCGCGCGGTTTGCCAAAACTATTCATACACGGCCAGTGAAAAAACATGGTCGAAATAGCTTTTCCAAGTCAGTTCATCGACCATCGCACGTTATACCTCCTAGTGACGACGAAAGCTCCGAAAACGAGTCACGCACGGCTAAAGTGCGTACTGTAAAACGCTTGCCGCTGGACGAATACAAGTTGAACAAACGGAAACACAAACGGTGATCTCTACACTTGAGTTATCTTACATACTGACACCATATAATGCTATTATTGTACATTTCTGCGTATTGAATTCACGTTTTTTTGACTTCGTTTGTGCTCATATGGACGTGTTTTTTTTTATATATTGGGGGTTAAGTCAAAACTGATAAATATATATAACCTAGTTCAAAAGAGACTGAACGTGTAAACGCTCACTAAAACGACCGGCCTTCGCGTCAACGGGCACCGCGGTAGACTCCTGCCCACTGGAGTTTAACCCATTCGAACCGTCGCTGTCAGTCGTTGGTCGTGTGGCCGGTGATTCGCTAGAATTGTCGTTACACATCCGCGGCTCATCATTTGAGCTCGTGGCAGAGTACCCGTTCGAATCGTCATTCGACTCGCCATCGTTGAGGTAGCTCCGGCTTGAGCTTGCGCTGCTCGAGCCACTCTCATTCTGATCTAACCCCACCGTTTTAGGATGTGCGATATGCTGGCTAGGCAGCAATGAGTACGACGACATCGGGGCGCCTGTGCTGAGGCTGCTTCCATCTAAGCTCGGTCCGGCCGTGCCCGTGTTTGCATTACCATCAGCCTGGCCGACGTTCAAACCACCGTCGTTTGATGTGGCCGGCTGCACCATCATCTGGGTGGTGCCGCTCGCCTGGTCGTTCGACGTTGAAGTAATCGAAGCTAAGGAGTACCGCTGGGCATTCTGATGCTGGGAAGCCAACTGATAAGCGGCCAGCTGCTGCTGCTGCTGCTCCAACTGCTGCTGCTGCTGATTCAGTTGCTGCTGCTGCTGATCTAGCTGCTGCTGCTGCTGCTGCTGCTGCTGCTGCTGCTGTTGCAGGTTCTGCGGACCGCGCCCGGGGATCCCTCCTGAGGCTGTGAGCAACTGCACTAGCTGACCCAGCTCACTGGCACTGCGACCCAGCTGGTCCAAAGAACCTTGGAGAGTACTAAACCCGTTCTCTAACTGGCGCTGTTTCGTGAGAATGCGGCTTAGCAACTCCTCAGAGGCCACACGATCAATCGGGTGGGGGAGTTGGTGCTGCTGGGTAGACTGCTGGGTAGGCTGTTGGTTAGGCTGCTGGCTGTGCTCGGGGAACATCACGTAGTTGTGCGATCCGAGCCACCAATTCACAGAGTTCACTGGGCTCTGGGCAGGAGCGCACTGACCGGGCTGGCCTTGTGGCACTTGAACAACGTACTGCTGTGGAAGTGCACCGGGCGTAAGTTGGTGCGGCTGCGTCTGCTGCATAGGAGCAGGAGGTTGGCCCTGCGACGGCGTTTCGTGACCGTCGACCATGTACACGCCATTGGGTTTCCCGGCCTGCGGGATCTGAACAGGATACAACGACGACTGCGAGTACCCGCTCGGCAGGGGTTGCACGTTGAACTGTTGTTGATGTTGCTGCTGCTGCTGCTGCTGCTGCTGCTGCTGCTGCTGATGGTGATCTTCCAGCTTGGGCGGAACGATCCAGTGGTTTTGACCGGGGGGCACAACAACCTGCTGCTCGAACCGCTTTTCGCGCGGCAGACGCCGGTTCGACCGTCGTTTGATCTCTCGCAGAGATGCGTAGTCGTTCCGCTTAAACGCTCCATCAACATGTTTAAACTCCCAGCTGTACTTCGATGCGAAGGCCAAAATATCTTGCGAATTAGTCTCGCTCGCACGGTACCACGTGCTCTCCCGCGAGTGCTGGTTGATCTTGTGGAAGCCGTACATACTGAGCTGCCGTACGAAGCTGGCAATATTCGTGTGCTTGAAGTACAAACACAGACTTTGGCTGAACTCCTCACCGGGTTTTATAAAAAAGCTGTCTTCAGTCGGACTCCAGTTAATCACTTCATCCAAATTGTGGTCCTCTAACATTGAATACAACTTCTGGATGAAAGGTGTTTGGTTTACTTGTACGGGAGGCATGTCCTCTTGACGCCGCTTTACTCGACGAGGCACAAAGGGGTAACCTTGGCGGTCACTATTGGACGGATCAGTTCCATCATCATTATCTTCTTCTTCTTCTTCTTCTTCATCGTCATCCACGGGCTCATTCTTCACCGTAATATCCGATTTCACCGCCTCGACTTCAGAGGGAGCCGTGGTGTCCTGGTTGCGTGGCGCTTTACCACCAGGACTCGACGGCTTCGGTGCTAGCTCAACCAAGCCGTTGGGCTGAACTTTATTAACAGTAGGGGGCTCGACAGCAACAGAAACATCGGGAACCGGTGCGTTTGTTGCGTCGTGAGACATTTCACTCTCAGGAGTCACTTTCAGAGGTTGATAAAAACTAGATGCGGCTGGGATCGTGCTGTCAGTTAATGTTCCATACGTGTACAGACAGAGCATACACGATGCACAGTGTAAGCACAAAAAATGGAGAGACGCGGGCCGCTCTAGTGGCTTAGGCTACACACAGTGTTAGATTTAAGCTCTACCGTTGGATAAGGGGACCAATGGTATGTTATAACCAATCACACTGCTGAGTAGTCTGGCAAAACGCTGTTTAATTCCTTTTAGGCGCTTACTGGTTTCCAGAAACTGCTCACAAAAAGTTTCGGGTGCAAACGATGCTTTTGTTAGTTCTTTAACACGATGTTGGCGTTGTTGAAGCTGCGCGGGGCTTCTTTAACGACGTACGCAACGAAGTGTAAGTGCGGAACCGCTCTCGATCACGGTTCCAGGGGATTATATATCAAAAGTTCTTAAACACCTTCCATTTGGATACCTGACATGTCACCTGACCTCCTAAGAATTGCCGTGGTCAGCTGTCAAGTTACATGCAAGGTTTCCATATGCATGATGGACCTAGGCCCAGAAATATCATGTTTAGGGTTGCGGCTAAGGGTTGTGGATAAGGGTTGAGATTTAACTTCACCCTTTTCCAGTATCCCTTTTGATGTACCTGCGCACAACCAGCGTCTGATAATCCTTAATATCAGCATATATGTTTGACCGATGAAAATAGCCATATAAGTACCGCAATTCTTACTACATGATATACACCAGCAAGGCCCACTTTGAGGTTCCGACACATGCTTAATTGGGAGGAGGTGGATGCTACTCGCGCTTACTACGCCGCCATATGCGCACTTACTACGCCGCGCCATATGTGCGCTCGTTTCCTTCCGACAGGATCCGGGGAAGTTGAAGGTGTGCGCAAAACTGAACTTTGCCTAGAAATTATCGGTTCATCTGCTTCATGCGCATTTATGTGATTACGGATGATACACAGCTTACAATTGTTTAGAGCTTGAACTAGTTTAACCGGTGATTATTCATAACACTGCCATTCACCGCACATCGTTGAGATTTTGCGTGGGCGATCTGGCGATGCGCATGACTGGGGCTTTGTGGACTACTAGAGGGAACTTTTAAATAACCAAAACTACTATAACTCGTGCCGTAACAATATTGCAACGCATATTCTCACCATTCGCTTGTGCGATAACGAGATATGAAATGCTGCTGGCAGAAGATACCCTGACCTTAGGGAGTCGGATGCAAATCAGAAAGATGACGCCAAGATGCAGCAAATCCATCTCTTAGAAAATCTCAAAAGGTGAACCACGATTGATTTGACCTTACAATAATTACAAGAGTTAAAGTTGGCGCTATTCAGATGGTCCGCTACCATTTTGTAACCACTAAAGGATCATATCGTGCCTTGAGCTGAATTCTCAAAATTTCGGCGTTCCGAACTGCTCTGTAGTTTTTAGAAAAAAGCCATCTGTATGCAAAGAGGCTCGTACCTAACCTTGACGTAGTGTCAATGTAGCAAGGAATACATGGCAGCATCTGTCATATGATGAGGGTTAGCTGTCATATCCAAAATTGCAAGGAGATGAATATTCTTCTGCAAGTGAATGGCCATGATGACTAAAATCATGTAACGTCATTTACTTTTTCATCTTGTCAGCTGCATGCCGCGTCTCAGCCTCCCCGCACGGTGTTCGATTCATTTAAGCCGAGTCGATCAAGCAGATCGGGGCTGAACGACAAGCCTCCAGGATCTGAGGGTGAGTCTATGGACTACCAGTGCTAATTATATTTATTCTAGGCTATTTTGAGATCGAAAGCACGGAAAATTCGCTTTAATACCTCTACGACTGCTGAGGGTCTTATCGGGAGTTGATTTGAAAACGTGGCGCTCCCCAGCAGTTCCGAAACCGCTCAGCGCCGCTCTGCAGCGGATCTTGAGGATCACGTGTTCAACCTTTTGCCACCGCCCTAGATATCAAATAAGGCCTAAGACAACATATGGCCGGAGACAACATACTGCTATCACAATATTCCCGGGACACGCAGGCAATTATGGAGACGTGGTATTGCTAGATAACACAAACCCCAAAGTCGCGGGTAAGATCCACAATTCGGTGTGGTGGGATCGTCGTGGCCGTTTGTTGAAACTGGCCTTGCACGCGTCAGTTGAGCCGAGCTTAATCTAGTAAAAAATGTCATACTACAGTGAGACACAGTATGGAGACTACTATGGGGCCATGAGCGGTGCCGGCGGTGCCGTTGGCAACACGGTTGCCGGGAATATGGGCCCCGCCTCAACGGCAGTTGACGGCTCCAGCATGCAAGATACGCTGTCTACAGGCTTTCTTGCCGCATTTGGAACTTCAGGGTATATTGGCGAACCTTCTTTACTTGAAGAACTCGGGGTGAATTTCAGCCACATCTCACAAAAGACACGCGCCGTTTTGCATCCGTTTAATCGTGGAGCAATTGGTGAGGATTTGATGGAAGACAGTGATTTAGCTGGCCCCATCTTATTCTTTTTACTGTTTGGCACGTTTTTATTGCTGAGTGGGAAATCGAACTTCGGCTACATTTACGGCCTTGGGCTTGTCGGTACGTCGCTACAGTGCGGTGTTTTAAACTTGATGGCCGAAAAACAGATATCTTTTATGAAAACTATGAGTGTACTGGGCTACTGTTTGCTGCCGCTCGTTGTAACGGCAGCCCTGGGAGTTGTGGTGCCATTGAACAACTTACCGGGGTATATACTGGGCGTGCTCGTGATTCTGTGGTGCACATTGAGTGCCTCAGCGATTTTTGTTGTTTATATGCATCTATCAGAGGTCCGCGTGCTGGTCGCGTACCCATTGGTTTTGTTCTACTCCGTGTTCAGTTTATTAACGCTGTTCACCGGTGACGCGCCGATCAAACCTACCAGTTAAACCATATTAGACTTCGACACTGTATAAAAGATATGACGATTTAGCTAGAAGCCAATTAGTCAGTCAGCTATGTACTATGAGACGCCGTTACTTAGATCCGTTTATTTTGAACAACCGGTGTTGTTGAAATTAGAGAATACGCAGCCCTCGGGCTCGTTCAAGAGCCGCGGCATGACGTTTGTTGTTGAGAAACATGCCGAACTAACACCAAATTGCGAGGTGTTTTCCAGTTCGGGGGGCAATGCGGGGCTGGCCGTGGCCGAGGCCGCGAAAGCGCGCAATTTGCCGTGCACGGTGGTGGTTCCTAAAACAACTAAACAGCGTATGATTAAACGTATAGAGAATATGGGCGCCCATGTCATTGTTGAGGGGTCTATGTGGAGCGAGGCCGATGTATATCTCCATACTATTATGAATGATGCGCGCAACCGTAATGTCAATACTGTTTACTGCCACCCGTTTGACGATGCAGTGGTGTGGGAGGGCCATTCAACCATGATCCCGGAGATTTTCAATGCCGCTACCACACCAATTGGTGCAATTGTGCTGTCGTGTGGCGGTGGGGGGCTTTATATTGGAGTTATGCAAGGTTTAGAGAAACTGGGCTTGGCAAATAAGGTTCCCGTCGTAGTTGTAGAGACCGAGGGAGCCGCTTCGTTCCATGATTCGGTAAAGGCCGGCAAACCGGTAATTTTGCCCAAGATAACGACAATTGCGACATCGTTAGGCAGTGTTTACGTTCCGCAAGCTGCGGTGGATTATGCTATAAAATATAAAACTCGAAGTGTGCTGGTTACGGATGATGAGGCTGTGGCCGCTGTCAAAAGGTTTGCTAGCGACCATTGCATGATTGTCGAACCAGCATGTGCGGCCACTTTAGCTGCTATTTACAAGGGCGAGGTAGCCGATATTAAAGATCCCATAGTCGCCATAGTGTGTGGCGGCACGTCATGGGCCACGGTGGACGGCTGACTGCCGTATGCGGGCACCGTGTAGCCCTCGTGCGTTTACGCAACCCTGAATGCACTATCTTATAGGTGTCGCAAGTATTTAATGTTCAGTATTAGCGGCCTTCGTAGCATGGCATACAACTTCTTGAACTAATAAACTAAAGGTTATGAATTTTTAAGCTGGCACATACAAAGCAAATGTATTTTAACCGTTATCAATACGCGCTCGGAGGGCACCGAGTTGATAGGGCAGGGCAACGTGCATCGGTTAGGGTTGGGGCCGGGGCACCGTGTAAATCAAGTGAAAGCGGTGACATCCACGCAATCCACTATATATTTTAGCCATTGGCTCCCATCAGCACGTATATCAAACCCAATTGACCTTAGAAATGTATGTCGAAACACCCCTGGTGCGATCAGTTTACTTCCCTCACGACGTTCTACTGAAGTTAGAGAACACACAGCCGTCAGGCTCCTTCAAGAGTCGCGGCATGACGGCGCTGATAGAATCCAGTATTGTTCCCGGTAAGGAGAACATAGTGTATGCGAGCTCAGGTGGCAATGCAGGGCTGGCTGCTGCCGAGGCCGCCCAGGTCGCCCATCTCAAATGCATTGTTGTTGTTCCGCAATCCACGACCCCCCGAATGGTCAAACGCATTCAACGACTGGGAGCAGAGGTAATCGTTGCTGGTGCTGTACTGGCTGATGCCGACGCATATCTTCAAACAGTCATGGCCGAAGCTCAACTTGATGAGAATGTCCACATTATATACTGTCACCCTTACGACAATGCTAAAGTGTGGGAAGGCCACAGCCATATAGTTGATGAGCTGGCCGCGCAGATCCATGCACAGTACCCTGCTTTCGATAAACCAGGAGCAATTGTGTTGTCCTGCGGCGGTGGGGGGCTCTACATAGGGATCATGCAGGGCCTTGAGCGATTGGGATGGGCCGAGTCTGTTCCAGTAGTTGCTGTTGAGACTGAGGGCGCCCCTACTTTGCATACTTCGCTCGCTGCTGGCAAACCAGTTCGACTGCAATCTGTGCGCACGATCGCGACGTCGCTTGCCTGTGCGTACGTCCCGCAACCAGCCGTGGACCTGGCACAGAAGTATCATACGAAATCTGTACTTGTGAGCGATGAAGAGGCCATGGCTGCTGCCAAACGGTTCGCCAGTGACCACTGCATGCTTGTTGAGCCTGCGTGTGCCGCAACGCTCGCGGCAGTGTACCGCGGCGAGCTCGTTGGTTATGACGCGCCGGTTGTGGTCATTGTGTGTGGTGGCACGTCGCTGCTTCCTAAACTGTAAGTCGCACATATATATTATTTATCTAGCTTAAGTGAAACACGCCGTTTAGAAGCCAATTCTCAACCCCGTGAAAGGTACACTGAATTGTACATGGCAGATAATGAGATCATGCCCGTTCAGTATACACACCACAGCGATTATATCTGCTCAGCTTAGAATTTAGCACCTTCTTTATCAACTGTTTACTTAGTTTGTTTACGCCTCGGTGTTTAGGGGTGGGGGGGTGTTTAGGCGAAGGGCGCGGGTTCGGAACTATGGACAAACCGCTTGAGCTTCTCGCGCAGGCGTGTGGATTTCGCACCACAAACACGCACGAGTGGCCCGCGAATGTCGATGAAGATATCAGAGAGTTCGCCACGAGTTCTGAGCCGCGGGCATTGTTCGTTGTCGAACAGGAAGATGGGCTCATTGTCGGCCCGCCTCCGCGCAACGCCGGCGCGGATTTACGCGCACTCGCAGTGGTTAAACCGGCCGGAACGTTACCCAATGAAAACTGGCACGAAAAAGTCGTGGTTGTGGAGCTGCCGTTAGTGAACCAGCCCAAACTGCCCACAGATAGCGAAAACAACGCAATTGACATGCCAAACGCGTATGCTGCACTGCACGCACTGGTTTCCCAAGCAATAATCCCGCTTTTTGACGCTCAAGGCGGTGCCGGTCCCGCCCGGACGCGGTTAGTTGAAGCCGAACGTGCACTCGCCCATTTACGGCACACGCAGGTCGCGTTTG
The DNA here is from genome assembly GCA_030572815.1 of Starmerella asiatica. Lineage (NCBI taxonomy): Eukaryota > Fungi > Ascomycota > Dipodascomycetes > Dipodascales > Trichomonascaceae > Starmerella > Starmerella asiatica. The sequence continues at coordinate 26,348 of JAJMBI010000079.1, read as the reverse complement.
TGGAATTGGAGGGAACTACTGGGGGCGACGACTGTGCAGCGCAACGCGCTCTGGATGCGGATGATATCAACACTTTGCACCAGCTATGTAACAGCTGGAAACAGCAAGTGGCTCAACTCGCCGCGAGTGACCGCGACGCACGCCGCGGGTCGGCTTCGGACGAGTATGCGTTCTGGACCGTGCTGGAATCCGCCTTAAGAAGCGCTGAGCAGCAATTGGCATCGCCCTTAGTCCGGGCAGTTTGGCAACGCCTTGAAGAAGCGAAAAGGTTCCATGCCGTCCACAATTTCTTAACCGATACGGGATTATTGGAAGCGATCACGAAAGTGCAAGGGTACACACAATTGCTGTTTCGAGATCTCCCTCTGGGAGAATTACTCGCTGCTTCAACTTCCACCCAACTAACCAGTGCTGTGGATACAGTATTTGCCCATATTCAACGCAAACTACGGGCATCTGGATACCCAGCGCAACGCAGTGTTGCATTTGCCGAAGCCTTGGGCCGTGATTTTGCTGCCACGTTGTTGCGCATCACTTCTCAACAATTAGAAGAAATAATTGATGAAGAAGAAGGTCAGGCTGATGGGGATTCCCGCATCGCTGCGCGAGTAAGGGCACTGGCCCGCGAGGTTTTAGACACTACCGAGGCGTGGGATGCCCAGATCCGCGACTTTTCTACATTTGTACGAGATCTAATTCGAAGACGTGGCGAACGGCTCGTCGTGGTGCGTGTTGCATCTTCACACGATGCATTGGCCGCGAGAATGCAAGCTTTGGCTACGTTGTGTGCTAAACATGCTGAACTACGACCGTTGGTTAATGACGTGCCAAATACCGAACTGGGAAGTGCACTGGACACGGCATTCGCCAAGACTCTACAACGGCGACTTGTGTTACAGATTGACGCTAACGGCTGGCAAAGGCTAGAACAGCAGTACGCGCGCGCTGCTCATGCGGCAGAAGTGGCTGTGGCTGAGGATCTGCGTATCAAGCTGGCACTGGCTGCTAAAAACGACGAGCGCGAGTTGCTGGCCGTGTTTCGAAGGCACGCCGCCGTTTTGGCGCGGCCACAAGTACGCGCCGTCGCGCACGCTTTTCAAACACCAGTACTTGAACGTGCCCGAGCTGATCTGGCCTCCGTGGCACGGGCGGCTCATTCTGAACATGTTGCTGGCTCGGTGGTGGACCGCGTCGTGCGAAAACACCAGCTGCGCGTACGTCTAGCTGAAATCAGGCAGCGGCTCGAGTGTGTGCTGGGCACAGACTGGCGCGAGCACAGCGAAGGAGCGCAAATCGGCAGTGACTGTGCTGCATTAGAGCAAGAACTGCTGGCCACGGACGTGGTTGCGCAGTGGGAAGAACAGTTGGCATCCATACAGGACACACCGGTGTTCTGTGGAGGTAGTTCGGGGCTGGCCCTTAATTATAGCCATGTCGGTGCGGACAGCCTTAGTACGTTGCGCGCGCTGCGGGCGTTGGGCCACCGGTTTAGTCCTACAACGGCACAGGCCGCTGAACACCGAGCGCAAACTGATGCGGCAGCTTTAAGGCTCGGAGACGCTTTGGCCACTTTGGGAGCAGCCTGTGTGGTGATGGCGCAACGTCCCCGCACGCGGTTTGCTGCCGATATTGCTGACCACGCGCGGCGGATCCTGGCGTTTGTGCGTACTGGATTAAGCGAAATGCGATGGGTGTCTCTACAGGAACTGCCATCGTTTGTGGCCGGGTTTGAGCATGCTGTGGCACTGCTGGATGCGCGGGTTGTGCAGCTCGCAGCGGCTGATGCCGAAATTTCCGAACTTCTGGCTGACCCGCAATTGCTGACTCGCGAAATGGGAAAGAAAATGGCGGCAGCATTACTTGCCCCAGCGGCACTGATGTCTCCTGCCTATGCAATGGCGATTCGGCGTGATTTGGTGGTTGTCTTGGTGCACCAACTGGCTTCAGCTTTAGAAAACTGGCAGCCTAGGCCATCCAAGCACAGCGTCCGCGTACATATACGGGCCCAGTTCAGCGTTACAGTTACACCTCCACTGGAAACAGCTATTGAGGCTTGGTTTACCGACCTAAATGCTCCGTTCCAGTTGGCATTTGACTGTGATCATGAGGCAAGCCGCGAAGCAATGCATAGTGTACGGGTTCTCCAAGTTTACGCTGCAGCAGCTGCGCGGTTGCGTGAGGCTTGGCGGTTGGCAACTTTGCAAATCCAGCAATGGCAAGATTGGCAACCACTGTTCACTGCCGATCCGGGTGTTTTGCAGAATGACGATGAAGGCGGCATTGCTAAGGTTCGGCAAATGCTGGCGGAGTTGTGTGACGCTCAAGACCGCATAACTGAGGGTCCGCTGCAGTTGGATACCGCAGAGGCCAACGCCATCATTGATGCGAAATGCCGCCATTGGCAGTCGAGCCTCACTACTAAGCTTGCACAATGGGTTTACCAGCAAAGCCAGCACATTCTTGACCGGAGTCGGCTTGCGCGCGCGAAGCTGGAAGCGACCAGCCTGGATTTGGCTGGCCTACTGAAAAGCTTGTCGGCGTTTGGTGCAGCTAAGCAAATGGTTACGGACTTTCAAAATACGCTTAAAGATTTAGTTGACACGGAGTCGTTGCTTACAAGGTGCAATTACGACTTTGCGGCGAACTGGATTACTGCTGATAACGTGAAAACTGAAGTCAATGCCTTAGTGAACGTCACTGATGAGTGTATTAGTAGACTTGAGGAGGCCAAACCGGCAATCTTCCGGGAACTGGAACTAAGGATTGCCTCGAAAATCGCCGAGGTCGCCAATTTCCGTCACCGCTGGAATGCGGAGCGGCCGCTGCATGCTCATATAAACCCAGCAGCTGCACAAGAGATTTTGGAAACTCTGAGAGCCGACTTGGAAGCTATATGGCACTCGATCAACAGCCTTGAAGAGGCCTATGAGTCGCTTGAAACTAAACCCCCTGTAAAACTGACGGAGATGACTACGAGTTTACAGGAGTGGAAGAGCGATCTTGCCGATTTGGAGGCAGCGTGGTCCGATCTCAGTAATTGCTGGGGCATACTGGTCGAGCACGGTAAACGCGAGCTAGCCAAGGCGGAGATTCGCGACTTACATGAGTTGCAAACAACCGTTAATGAGCTGCCAGAACGGACGCAACGATTGCCTAACTATCTACGGCTTAAGGAAACGATAAACGATGTGGTCGAACATATTCCGCAGCTGTCACTACTGCAATCTTCAACGGCCGTGCAGCCTCGCCACATAGCTGAGCTTGTACCTGGGTGTCCTGAAGATCGACAGCTTCTACTGAGAGATGTGTGGACGAAGTTGCCTGATCTGGCTCATGTGTCTTCAGTGGTGGAACGAGCTGAGGGTGAGCATGCTCTGCTGAGATATATTGAATCCGTACAGGGCAAATGGGATAATTCTTATCTGGAATGTCAAAAGAGCACGATACGCAATTTGGATGTGCTACTTACTCTCGCCGCTGACCATTTAGCGGCGTTCACAGCCATGCGGTCTTCACCACATTTCGAGGCCGTGGCGGCTGTAGTTAATGAATGGGAGAGGAGGCTGGGTGAGGCCAAACAACACTTTGATCTGTTTGTGGACGTCCAGCAGCGGTATGTATACCTGCGTGGCGTCCTCACATCGGCTTCAGTTCAAGCAGTTCTTCCCGGAGAAACCCGCCGATTTCGCGGATTGGCCGAGGAGTTCCAGCAAGTTTACTTAGCTGCACAAGGTAAAAGAGCACTTGAATTTGCCTCTATGCCCCGCTTGACCACGAACTTATCGCGGATTTTAGGCCAGTTCTCATCACTGCATCGTGGGTTGGCCGGGTTTATGGAGACTCAACGACGACGATTCCCACGCTTACTCTTTGTTGGTGATGACGATTTGCTTGAAATTGTTGGCAATCCGGTCGAGCAATGGGGATTCAAACATTTACCTTCGCTGTTCCCCAATGTGGCCCAACTGGCACCCGATGGGTCGCACATCTTGTCACCAGAAGGTGAACGTTTGGACGTTGAGCTAGATACTAATTATGCCGACAATGTTGAAATGCTGGTGACGCTCGACGCTCAAATCCGTTCATCCCTCAAGCGTTGTATCTTCAAAGCAATTGATGAGCTTCATGCTAATGTGACTGATCCGGCGTCGTTTGGTGTGTGGTTGGAAAGTACTCCTTTACAAGCGGCGGTAGTGGCGCTGCGAGTACAGTGGTCCCGTAAAGCTTTAGATGCCACTCAGCTTAACGCAAGGTTGCAATGGCTGGCTTCCGAGGGAGATGACTCGCCCATTTGGACCCAGCGTCGGGAATGTGTGATTGCAGAATTGATTCATCAGAGCGAGCACAACCCCAATAAACTGCTACTCTCTGTCGAAGCCACCACGGACAATCGCATCATCGTACACTGTGGGCCGTGCTCTATAGAATACGGATTCGAGTTTATCCGGATTGAGCCCGTGGTACGCACCAGAGTCACTGACGAACTATTCTTGAGTGCCTCGTCAGCCATTGCTCGAGGACAAGGCGGTAGCATTATTGGACCGGCTGGTACTGGTAAAACCGAGACTATAAAGGCGCTTGGTGCTGTGTTTGGACATCGTGTTGTGGTATTTAACTGCGATGACGCATTTGATTATAACGGCATGGAACGCGTTATGGCAGGTTGCGCAGCTACCTCAAGTTGGGCCTGTTTCGACGAGTTTAATCGTCTTAGCCGCCGCGTGCTGAGTGCTGTGGCGCAGACTGTTCGAGAAAGCGTTAATCGTGCCCCTGTGTTTGTGACCATGAACCCGGGCTACACCGGTCGCACGATCTTGCCCCCTAATATGCGAGACGAGTTCCAAGAGTTTGTTCTGGCAACACCGGATGCCCGCAAAATCTCCGAAGTGCTTCTGTATGCCCATGGGAAGATCAGTTCACGAGAGGCGGACGGTGTGGTGCATCTTTTGGAGACGATGTCCAGCAGGGCCAGTAAACAAAAGCATTACGACTGGGGTTTACGTGCGCTTAAAGGTGTGCTACGCGTCTGTCGACAGCTTAATGGTGATGTTCGTAGAGCTTGCGAAATTGCGATTAGACCCCGGTTGGTAGCCTCGGATCTTCCATTTTTTGACGAGGAAGTTACAAACATCCGCGGAGAACCCAGAACGCTCACAGCTTTGAATGAACCTGAATTTGGGAATGTTGATGCCGATATTCGGTCCTACGTGCAAAACCTGTACACGTTTATGCACCTGTTCCCGGGCGTCATGCTTCTTGGAGAGGCTAGTTCAGGTAAATCTCGGGTGTGGGGAGCACTTGCGAGGGCTATCGATGCCGAAGTTGTTGTGGTTGATCCTTCTGCCATCTCGAAATCTACTTTGTTAGGCAAGCTGGACCCTATAACTCGTGAGTGGACTGATGGCGTTTTCAGTGATCTTCTTCGCAGGGTCAATAACAATTTACGCGGTGAACGAAGCAGGACTTGGTTGGTGATCTTCAATGGTGAGGTGGAACCTCAATGGGCTGAAGCTCTTAATTCCGTTCTGGATGATAACAGGCAACTGACTCTGTCGAGTGGAGAAATTCTTCCTTTACCAGAAAACGTCCATGTAATTTTCGAAACGACCAATTTGAACGCTGCTACACCTGCAACTGTGAGCCGCTGTGGGATGATCTGCTTGCCTTCGCCTAAGCTCTCATCGGATAAGATTCCCATGAATGTACTCGAGGTCGCATCTAAATGCAATCATGCGATGCAGTTCTTGGTAGGTCAAGCCGAACAAACTGCTTCCCATCTAGATCTTGGAAACAAGTGGCTTTCACTGGCGTGGGCTTTGGCTGGAGATTCTGACGAAAACGGTAGGCTTGAAATAAGCAGAGCGATTAGAGTAGCCGCTGAAGCTAGTTCCGAAAGTGAGACCTTACCAGAGGGTAACTTGCTACAGTACTATGTCAGTGAGCTGACGGGCAGGTGGCACCTTTGGCAGGATTGCGTTGAAGTTGTTGAGCTTGAACCTAGCTCCGTAATTCGCCCAGATGTGGTCGTTCCAACTGTCGATACTGCTGCGCATGAAGCGTTGCTCCAAGCCGCTTTGACTTCGCGACGTCCATTGCTTCTGGTTGGACCGCCGGGCTCTGGCAAGACTATGACGCTTTTCAATGCCTTGCGTCAAATCCCGCAAATCGTCTTAATCGCTCTTAATTTCAGCTCCTCTGCTACACCTCAGCTTGTCGTTCAAGCCTTAGAAATGCATTGTGAGTACTCGACGGCAAGCGATGGTTCTTTGGTTTTGAGTCCCTCAGGGTCTCGCTGGGCAGCTTTGTTCATTGATGAGATCAATCTACCTCAGCCAAATAGCAACGGCGTTGTGAAAGTGATTCAGTTTTTGCGCTTCATCGTCGAATTTGGTGGGTTCCACAACTCTAATGGCGTATTTGTGAAACTAGAGCGTGTCCAGCTTGTCGGGGCATGCAATCCTCCACCGCAAAGAAGAGCACTCCCCCCCAATTTCCTTCGACATCTGATTGTTATCAATGTTCAGCATCCATCTTCGCAGGCACTTAGATCGATTTATTCGACATTCATGGCCACTTTTGATGCCCAGTCACTTGTGGATCCCATGATAACTGCTTATGAACGCTTGCTGAAGGATGAACCAAACGAGATATGGACACCCCGTGAACTGACGCGTTGGATGCGAGGTATTTATACTGGATACAATGACACAGTTGAGTCTCAAAGATCACAAACTCTTCTGAGACAGCTGATGTTATATGAAGGCTGTCGAGTTCTTGGCGACAGACTGAATGCTAAAGGTCAGCAAGCCGTCCGTGACATGCTCGTATCGCTGTCAGATGTCTCGATGCCGACCAACCATACCATATGGTCATATTATTTGTCTCGACGCCCGATGTTTGTTACTCTCGATGATCTGCGGCGGTTCATGACGGCACGGTTGCCAGTATTCGTCGAAGAAGCGGCTGCTGAAGGCGATAATGGCTTAGTTATGCATGATGAGTTTGTGCGGCTTGTTTCCCGTGTGGACAGGATTATAAGGCAGCGACAGGGTCATGCACTAGTCGTCGGCCCTGCCTCAGTTGGAAAAACTAGCGCTGTTCGTTTTGCATGCTGGGCTACTGGAATGGAGCTCAGACTCATACGCCCGAGTTCCAAGTATGGGGACGCAGATTTCGCGCAGGATCTGCGCAACGCCCTATTGGCCTGTTTGCGCCGCCCTTTATGTTTGTTAATGGGCGAGGCTATGCTTCAGAAGCCTGAGTTCGTAGAGAGGATGAATTCCCTACTTGCAAATGGTGAGGTTCCAGGACTTTTCACTGCGGAACACCTGGGTGAGCTCGAGGAGAGTAGCCGGAGAGCTGGTTTCACTGGTGGCGATCTCGCTCCTTGGTTCCGGCGTAAGGTCGTGGCCAACCTTCACGTTATTTTCACAACGTCAGACTTGAGCAGAGCATCACCTGCGTTATTGAATCGTTGCAACGTCATAAGAATGTTTGAATGGACGCCTGATGTTAAACGACAGATTGCCACGCACTGGTGCAGCTCAGTGGATGTTGGTGAAAACGTTGTGAAGTGCGTAACTTCACTCCCCAGTCGCGACGGCCGCCAATTTTTGGAATGTTGCTATCAGTTCGTGTCCGTGTACAAACAGCGCAAGACCGAAGTGGAGGATACGCAAAGGCATTTCGTTACAGGTGTTGACCGCTTAAAGGAGGCGCTAATTGAAGTCAGCCACCTAAAGAGACGACTTGCAACCCAGCAAGTGCAACTTGAGCAAGAAGACGCTCGCAGTAGCGAAGTACTCTCGCAGATGCTCACCGAGCAAAGTGAAGCGGAGCGCAAGAGGGCTGCCGCAGTCGAAATTCGTGTTGCCGTACAGAGGCAAAATCAACAAATCGATGAGCGTCGTACAGCAGCACGAGAGGATCTTGCTGCTGCAGAGCCTCTTATTCAACAGGCTGCTCAAGGAGTGCAAAATATTAAGAAGGCGCAGCTGAATGAGCTCCGAGCCTTAACGAATCCCCCGGAGCCGGTGAAAATTACTCTCGAGGCAGTTTGCCTTTTGCTAGGGCTTAAAACAGACGGAAGCTGGAAACAGGTTCTTATGGCAGTCAGAGGTGATGAGTTCATCCCCCGTATTGTGCAATTCGACAGTAATGACTTGATGTCAGGACCAAACTCCTACCTGGTGTCAAAGATTGAACGTGACTACATGTCATTGCCTAGCTTCACATATGAACGTGTTGATCGGGCTTCCAAGGCTGGCGGCCCGCTTCTACGATGGGTCGTAGCCCAGGTAGCTTACGCCCGCGCGCTGTCAGCTGTACAGCCTTTAATGAAGGAAATCGATGAGCTGAATGAACGCGCTCTCGAATCCCAGGCTAAGCTGAGTGCTATTGAAGCCATGCTACGCGATCTTGAAGTGGCCATTGACAAGTCCAAGAAGGAATACAGTAGAGCAGTCGCCCAATGTGAGGTTTTGAAGGCAGAAATGCATAAAGTCAAGCAACAGCTGGAACGTGCTGAGCACTTACTAGCGAGTCTGAGTGTTGAACAGGAAAGATGGGCTAGTGGTGCTCAACAGTTCCCTCAGCAGTTGGCAATGCTTCCTGGGCGCAGCTTAATGTTCTCCGCTCAAGTAGCCCTAGCTGGTCCCCTTGATGTCTCAGAGCAGAAGGATCTCGTGGAGAATATCTACCAACTCGGCGTTGCTAACGAGCTTTTAATGGACCAGACATTGACTTCACATGATGCTCTGGTCACACGTGAACAAATTGCTGAAACGTCCCATGCTGTGGCGTTAGTTATTGACCCCAGCAACTCGTGGAATTTTATGTCCGATGATAGTCTTAAGATCACCAGCTTCTTACTGGACACAGACACCCTGCTGAAGGAGCTCGATACTGCCTTGAGGTTTGGCCAGCACCTTCTGGTCCAGCATGCCGAACGGTTTGACCCACTATTTATACCACTTCTTAACCGTGAGTTCGTTCGCAAAGGTGCACGCCTATTAATTAACCTCGGAAGTGGTGACATTGACGTTGCACCTGGTTTCAAATTGACGCTGCATGCGCGTGATCTCCACGGAGTTACCCGCAATGCCTACTCACTTCTGTCGCACGTATCTGTGGTCGACTTCAGGATGACAGCCGCGAAGTTTGAAAGGATGGTTGGTGAAGCCCTTTTGGAATCCCATATGCCCGAATTGGCTCTGAGACGCCGTGAACTTCTCGAAGTCAGAGAGCAAACTTCTAAAATGCTGCGCACTCTCGAGAAAGATCTTTTGAACGCACTGGCGTCCTCCTCTTCTTCGACTGGTTTGCTCGATAATCAACAGCTTGTGCACTCCTTGGAGACCATTAAGGCAGAATCGTCTCGGCTCCATCAGGTACAAGCCAGTACAGTTTCCACCCTTGAGGAGTTGAACGATGCATATTCGCGTTTCGTTTCGGATGCCCGTAGTGCGGCCGAAGTATATTCCAGTGCGCTTTTACTGGTTAATATTGACCCATTCTATGTCTTTGGTGTTGATTGGCTGTGGCAGATCACCCAGAAAGTAGTTGCGGCACACCCTGCATCGTTCCCCGAAGACTTCCGCCGTGAAGTTGATAGGCGTATTTCTGCTGTAGTCCGAAGCGAGCATGCACCAGCGGGCTCGGCCAAGCTCAGTCTTGCCGAAATCGTTGATGAGGCACCCTGTACTACGCCAATTATTGCCGGCATGGTATCACCCAACGTTACCGATCCAGCGCACGACCTTGCGCGCTCCAATGCCAACACACAGATCGTGGCAATGGGTAGCGTGCAGTCAGCCAGCAAGGCCGAAGCGATGATTGAACAGGCTATGGAGCTAGGCGAGTGGGTCATTGTGCAAAATGCCGACATTGCCGACGAGGCGTGGCTCAAACGCCTGGCTCGCCGTTTACAAGGAGCGGGCAGTTCGCGGACTGGTGCGGTCACTATTTCACCCCAATTCAGGCTAATACTCACGGGACTTCAGCACGGTTTACTAGAGATCCCCGACCTCCTCGCCAGTGGCCGACCAGTATCAGTGGAACGAACGCGAGGTGTGAAGAATACGCTCCGGCAGAGCTTACTGGAGGTAGTTGTGCCTCCCGTAGACCAGCAGCAGTTTCTCGTTTGCTGGGTACATGCCTGCTTCACCGAGTGCTTTATTAGCGCAAATTTCTCGCAGCAGGACCTCGAAACAGCTATTTGGGTGCTGCAGAAACTTCAATCTCAGTTGGAGAACACTGACCTTTGGCAGGCGCTTCTCACTGTAGTTTGGCAGGCCAAGATTGGTGCTGTTGATGGAAAGCAACGCATGAAACGCTATGTCACGCAATCTCGTGAGGATAGCAAACTACCGAACACCGCCTTCGAAAAATGGGTCGATCGTCTGCCTGATGAGCCGGACTGGCTTCCTAAATTACTTAGTGCTTAAATAGATGGTTTTTTTTCTCATGGAATGTTGATTTTCCCTTCGGCAACTGTGACACAGGGGCCACCAATCAAAATATGACCGTCAGTGTAACGAACAGTAATGTGCCCGTCGCGTTTAACTGCCGACCCCTGCTGTGAGAGGTACGGCTTTCCCAAATTCCGATAAAAGGCAACGGCAGCGTTGCCACTGCCACACACAGGGTCCTCATTTACGCCGACCACAGGAGCAAACGTGCGCATTTCTATATCTGTTTGACCTGTGAACACACAAATCCCCGTAATGCCGTGTTCGCGGCTGAGCTGGGTGATCATCTGCTGGTCCGGGTCGGCACTTAGCAGCACCTCGCGCGGTTCTTGAACTTCTACCACGAGCCAAAGTGGACCTACATCAACAACGCGCGGGGTACCTACTGGGGTGAGGCCCGGAAGGCAAGCTGCCACATCGTTAGTGAACTCCTTATCGGTAATGCCCTCAATCCCGAATTCAAGACCTTTTTGGGTCATTATTATCGGAACTAATCCTCGGCCACATTCCTGAGTAAATAAAGCTGATCGTTGTTTAATTATTCCCGACTCCAATGCCGCATGGCATGTGCCCAAAGTTGGGTGGCCCGCAAATGGCAGTTCACCAACAGGAGTAAAAATGCGTACGCGGTAGTCGGCGTGAACATCTGTGGGTGACAACAAAAACGTGGTTTCTGAGAGGTTGAACCACCGTGCGACTGCCTGCATCTGTACAGTACTTAAATCATCGGCATTGAGCACGACAGCAACAGGATTGCCCTTTAAAGCTTTGTCGGTGAAAACATCAATTACTTTATAAGTTTTAGTCGTCATGAATAGCCGCTGCAGCACTCAGTTAGTTATATAGTCATCCGTCACCAAGTGAGTCATTGCGCTTCGGACGTAAAGCTGCGCACACATCCTAAAGACCTCATACGTTATAATTGTTGAATTTAGCATGCCTGGCTTAATGGAATGATGACATTGTCGCGTCGTGCAGTACAGCGTGCGAGCTGTCGAATAGCGAGCTGTCGAATTGCAAGCTGTCGAATGGCGAGCTGTTTGGTCCGGCAGACGGCATAAATCATTTTGTGAGGTCACCCAGCGATAATTGAAAGCTCTAGAAACTAGTTATATACATACTATGTGATAGTTTAACGGAATGGTGACTCCAGCCAAAGTCGTGGGTAGCCGCTAGTTATACCCTTTGTAAGGCATCACGAACCGCACCCGCCGCGGTCCACCCGCCGCGATCGTACCCCGCCGTGATCCCTCACAGCCCTTGAGATAGTGGCGACCTTAGCTAAAGATATAAATACTAAGCAGTAACATCTAATCTGTACGTGTGCGTGCGTGCTGTTCCTGTTCTTCGGTGCGACGAGCTATGGCAATATCCGGTAGCTTTCTGGTTTGGCAAACTTCAAAAACACATTCGAAGTGCCATTAACGGCAAGACCGGCGCAGATGACACCCTCAGAATTCCTGTATGAGGAACTCATCGGCCAAAAACGCGCCGTTTCGCCCGAAATGCTCTCATTACGTCTTGCGATCCCATTAGACAAGGCTCGGCAAGAAATAGAATCGTTTCATTTAGAGCACCCCGAAGCTATGGACGTGACGTACCGCGTCCAAACGCGGTGCAGCCGCGGGATAAAGTTCGAAACCGTTACTGCCGAAGAGCTCGGCCCAATAAAAAGTGGAGAAGCAAGAATTTTATTCGTGAGCCCCCCCAGCACCGCCAAGGACCGCACGCTGTACCATGACCTGTGCAACCGCGTGTTTGCCGTGGAATGTAGCATGCGCGTGGGCGACCAGCGCAAACTCGGGTTCATGTTGAACCCCGAGTTGCCTGATGATTTCGTTTACAACAACCAGCCGAAATTCTGTGGCCCGAATGCCGAGGGCCTGCTCACGTACCAACCGCGGGGTCCGTTTATATCAAAATCGGAGCCTAAAAGCGAATTGAAGCCGGTCAGGGCAGCAAAGCCGAGTAAAAAGGAGACCACGAAGAAAGAGAGCAAAAAGAAGGACACCATTGGCAAAAAAGCCAAGGAATCGAACTTGTTCCGCAAGATTTCAGCTGATGAGTTTCGCGCCCAGCAGAAATCCGAAACGGCCTTCCCCGAGGAGACGTTTGAAAGCGAAGAAGAGGTTGTTGAGGAAGAGCCAATGGACGACGAGTTGCCTGAGGAGTCGCTTGACGAATTGCTCCAAGAGGAGTCCTTAGATCCTTCCGAAAAGCCTAAGCCGAGGAAACGCGTTGGACAGACAGGGACTACTGATGAATCCAAAGCCAAGAAACGGAAAACGGAGCCGGCACAGAAGCCATTTAAATGGGCGAAAACCACTAAAGAGGAAGTGCTGCAGCAAGCGCTGCGCCCCAGTGCACCCAAGCCGGTTTCCGAGAAGCTGGTCATTGGTGAATCTCACGAAAGCGATGGCGAGGAGGAAGAGGACTTGGCACCGAAGCAAGAGCAGTTAAAGAACCTGGAGTCGCTTTTTGATGCACCTTCCGATCCTCTAAGCAGTCGCCAGCAAATACCAGATGATCATATGGACGCGGACGAGATCCCTAAAGAGTCGCCGATTAAAGGGGAGTCGATGGATGTGGAGGGACCCCAGTATGGAGAAGAAGAAGAATTGGAGTTCCCAAGAGACGAAGTTGGTGAAGACAAAGAGCCTGTTAATGAGAAACCGGTAAAGCATGTTAAGCACGACCCGGCACTGGATCATCAACGGCTCATACATACGGTTCACAAACCACGCACACGGCTGGAAACAATAGTTAAAAAACACAAAGATGCAGACGGCTTTGATATAACTGAGACGGTCACGGTTGAAGTACCTATAGAGGAGGATGGGGCCAACCGCGATCCCGAGGCCCCGCCGGCGGCCCTTCCGGCAGCATTATCTGGGTCGGTCTCGCCGGCAGCTTCACCTGCGTCGGTATCATCTCTGGAATCGAAGCCGGCGCCATCAAAAAAGGTGCTGTACAAGGCACCGCCCAAAAAACCCAAACAGTCTACACTTTCCTCGTTTTTCCAGAGAAAGAAGTAGATTGGCAATATTTATTACCAAATTTTTAAAGGTTAACGTACTGTATATACGTTAACATCCTTTACAACCGTAAATAGATTGTATTGTACATATGCTAAGTGTGTACCCAAAGCACGCACATTAAATGAATAGTATACTAATACAAAGATGGCATTAAACCAGTAGGAACGCGCATTAATCGCATTGCTAGAGTTGGATGTGAAGTATCACCACCACCACCTTTACCCAAATGGCGCGGAGCGTCGCTGACTTAGCAATGGCTGCGCGACAAAGGAGGCCCAACGCGGGCAACCGATTGCAGGCTTTAATCGCTGAAGAAGTCCCTCTTGACGATGCCGATGCAGAGATCTTTGCCGAAAGAGAAGATGACGAGGATTTCGACCTGGAAGCTGAGCAACAGCGGTTGAGAGAGGAGCGCCGCCGCCGTCGTGAGGAAGCCGGTGAGGAGAGCTCAGAAGATGAAACTACCGTGCAAGCTGGTAGTGGCGATGAACAAGTTAATGAAAATAGTGAAGAAGACAGCACGGACTCCACGGATGACGAGAATTTTAGCACCACTGACGATTCCGAGCTGGAGGCTGAAGACGTGCCCGCAGATGCTGGTGAGAAAGAGCTGGTGCAGCAGCAGCGATTATCCAAACGGGAACGCAAAAAGGCCGAGCGCGATAAGATGTTTAAGATCAAACAGCGCCCCGCCGAACCCGTGCCGAGAAAGAGGAAGGCGCCACCAAAACCACTAACCGTTGACGATATTCTTTCTCGAGGAAGACATAGCGAACGTGAATCAGCGTTGCGGCACCGCGAGCTTTTGATTGAGCGCATTCTTGAGGCCGAGGAGCGGCGGGCCCAGTACGTTCCCCCGAAACGTCCCAAACCGCCTCCGCTCACCCAGGAACAACGGTTAGAGGAGGCCAAAAAGACAGAGCAGCGCAATTTATCTTCATTGAACAAGTTTGTTGAGCTGGAAGAAGAAAGGAAGGCCCAACAAAGGCTGGCAATGATCAGCCGGCGCCCGCGGCTCACGCACGTTGTTCGATACGAAAGCTCGTCGATCTATGAGCGGGCATACATTGATGACGAAGACGATGAGGATGATCAGTACATGTCGATGCCGGGAATGCAAGGTATGCCTCCTATGCAGGGACTGCCCGTGCAAGGTATGCAGATGCAAGGTATGCAGATGCAAAGTATGCAGATGCAAGGTATGCAGATGCAAGGTATGCAGATGCAGGGAATGCCTATGCCTGGAGGACCCATACCTGGAGGACCCATGCCTGGAGCGGCCATGCAGGGAATGCCGGGAATGATGCCAGGTGCTATGCCGGGGATGCCTGGAACGTCAGGAGTGATGCCAGGTGCCATGCCCATCAAGGTGGAAGCCAATTTAGATGGCAGCCAATCCATTCCGCCAGCACAACCAGCACCACAGCAACCACAGCCGCAACCACAACCAGCAGTACCAGAACAGCCAACTGCAGCGACACCAAATGCTCCTGGACCAGTAAAAGCTGATCAGTTACCTGAAAAGGCATCTGAGAACCCTGAAAAAGCACCTGAAGCACTAGGGGAATCTGAAAAAGCACCTGAAGCACCAGGGGAATCTGAAAAGGCACCTGAAGCACCAGAGGCCCCTAAACTCGAAGCCATTAAACCCGAGGCACCGGAGCCGGAACCTATAAAAGCCGAAATTAAAGGTGAAATTGAAGAGCCCGAGGAGATCGTAGAGGGCCCAGTGCGGCTGCGTGCATACAACCGACTAACGCTGCACAGTTTTGAGAACATGCACATCAACAAGTACTCCATGCGCAGCATCATTCTGGGCCCCATAGCATCGGTGCACCGCCCGATCCCTCCTAAACGCATGTGCCCCTTCACCGGCCGCGTTGCGAAATATGTTGACCCCACAACCGACATTGCCTACGTTGATTTGGAAACCAACAAGCTGATAAAGCTTGCAAGGGAAGATAAACTGGGCTGGAGTAAAGAGCTCGGTGGTGTTTTAACGCTGCCATCCCAACGCCCTGCCCGAGGAGTTCCTGAGGGGTTTGCATAAACAGTTTGTTTGTTTTTTTATACCTTTTTTTATTTATTTTATATATGTACAACGGGTTAAACCATCCCGTAACCGAACGAAAGCTTGATGGGCTTCACATAGTAGTCCTCAAAGTTCGTGCGCACCACTTCCTCTTGGCCCACGGGCACGCCCGTCCATGCAGTGTCCATGACGGTCTCGTTGTCACCAACAGTGAACTTGTGAGTGACCTCAGCAAAATGCCCCGGGCGCCAGTCACGCAGCCGCCATTTCGTGCGGATGATTTCGGGGCTTTTAAGCTCTACAAACTCCCCGGTGATGTTCCCACCGAACAATGCAAACTTGCCGCCCACTTTAGGATCGAGCTGCGGCGCACTGCGGGACCAGATAGCCACTAATTGCGGCGTCAAGAACGCTTCAAACATTTGTTCCGGACTAGCCTGGAACGTTGCATGAACCTCGACATTCGTCGTGTTGTAACCCGGTACGCCGAACACCTTGGGGGGTTCAGATGCGTTGCCTGAAACCGTGGCAGATGATGAGGGCTGCCCCGGTTTAGAATTGGCCGCCCAGTGAATCGGTTCAGCTCCAGTGTGCTGGATCTCGCCGCCGTGCGTTTGGATGAGCGTGGGGCCAAACGCGGCCAGTTTCTTGCGGAGCTGCGGCACGATCTTCTGGCGAACCAAAGTTTTTACAGGAGCCTTCTCGGAGCTTTCGGCATCAATCGTGATTTGAAACTGGAAATCGTCTGCGTCGTTGTCATAGGACACTTCGGGCACAGTGATCTCACCAGAAACAGGAGTGTCGCCAACTTTACCGGTGTATTTCAGCTCGAGTTTGACGTCAAAAAGGCTAATGACTTTGCCTTTACGCTGGCAAACCTCGACATCTCCTTCCACAGACTTGACGGAGCTTACAGTGGCCTCGGCATCCTCGCCGGAGGCAGTTATACCCACCAGCTCTTTAGCGAAATATTCTCGAGACCACGCAATGCAGTTTTTATCCACCCAGTGCCAATTGTTCGGATTGTGCAGTACCATATTTTGTATTTAACTACCTAAAGCGAATAATCCACGTGTGTGCCCTATATAGCTGGGCTGCTGCTTTTGGAAAGACCTAGAAACATCAAAACCCTAGTACCCGCACACACCGAGAGTCCAGGCCACCCACCATAGCACGGCTACGACAGTCAACCATCCCTATGTAGCGATGCCATTTAAGTGAGTAAATAAATTATAACAGTTTTCTAGTTTCTAAAATGGTTTCTAAATTAGGATTGGCCGCTTGCCCACTCGAAATTGTCACCAGCAGTCAAATTGTCGCCAGCAGCCAACTCGTCATTGTCAAGGCCCAAATAGCGCTGGAAATCCGTGTCGGATATCTCAGCCTTAACCGAAAATCCCAACGGATCTGCCATCGCAGGGTCTTCCTGACCACTGGTATAACTTCCGAGCATTGGGGAGTTATGTGCATTGCTCCCAGTATGACTCGTCTGCTCATATCCCATGCCAGACATGCCCATCATGTTCGTTTGGAACCCCTCGCGCGGGGTGTTCATTCCCATGTTGGGGGGCAAGCTTGCCGCCATATTTGGCATCGAGTTCGACATCGTCGAAGTGCCTGATAAGCTAGTATTCGACATGGCCTGCCGATTCAAGCCGCCCATGCCGGGACCCATGCCGTTCATATTGCTCTGCATGCCCGGCTGCATGTGCATAGCATTACGCATGTTGATTTGCGGCATTCCCATGCCACTTTGCAAATCAGCTATTCCCGACTGCATGCCCATTATTGAATCCATATTCGCCAAGTTACCGCCCAGCATCCCGCCAAGGTTTGCGGCGTCATGCGGCGACGACCTTGGTGGACTCGGTGGTTCATCTTTCCAATCTATACCCTCAGTATCAAAACTATTCTCCCCAATCTCGCCGGCAACTGCCCAGGGGCTGGCCAGACTGCCACTGCTCAACGAGTTCGTAGCTGGGCTTATACTCGCGCGCGCATTATAGTTCATGAGTTGTTGAAAATCAATGTCGTTGGATGCATCCATATTCTGCTGTTGACCCCCCAATTCAAAACTATCAAGGAGCTGGTCAGGTATGTTGGCATCCACAGGAAGGCCCATCATACCGGGACGAATGACGCCGCGTGTCGCACTGGCACCGTTCCCATACGCACTCCGTCCCATAAATTTATTACGGGGGTGAGTTCCCGAACCAGGTAGAATTGACTGGTGGCTCATCTGCTTGTGGACTCTGCCCGCAATGCCCATACCTTCATTCACGTGCAAGGGGATGGTATTTGACAGTTCAGGTGTGAGTCCCGAAATAGGGGTGTTCGTTGGGGAGCCCCGCCCATACGGTGAAAAGATCCCCCTTGTCTTCTTGAGTTTCTGAGGCGAAAAGATGTTCGCGTCAGAGAATTGTTGGGATGCTGCGGGGAATTGAGTGCGTTGCTGCTGCTGCTGTTGAGGTTGAGCCATTTGCGGGTATTGCTGCGACTGCTGTTTCTGCGATTGTTGTTGTTGTTGCTGCTGCTGCTGTTTCTGAGCTTGTTTCTGCTGGGCTTGCTGCTGGGCTTGCTGCTGGGCTTGCTGCTGGGCCTGCTGTTGAGCCTGCTGTTGGGCTTGCTGCTGAGCCTGCTGTTGGGCTTGCTGCTGAGCCTGCTGCTGGGCCCGCTGTTGGGCCTGCTGCTGGGCCTGCTGTTGGGCCTGCTGCTGGGCCTGCTGCTGGGCTTGCTGCTGGGCTTGCTGTTGTGCCTGCTGCTGTAACAGCTGCTGGGATGACTCGGGGTCCTGTGGGGACCCATGAGTCGATAGTGAAGGAACCTCTTGCTTAACCTTCAGAGTCTTCGGCTGCTGTGGCAGTGCGGACGACGACGCTTTACTCTCCTTGTTCGTATGCGTACTGTCTACCGAAGACTCGTCATCATCAAAAAAATCCAGCGATCCCAGAGTGGTGCGGCCCTGTGAAGTCGTAACTGTCGAGCCCCTAAAGCTTTGATCGAACCTAGTCAAAATCGACTCGACGTTCTGCGAGATTGGCAATGCATCGGTTATAAAACCTAAACCGCCAAGGTCGGTATCCATATCAATCGGTAGCACTGTCGACACGCCGTGAAGGAACCAGATCTTATCGTGCATTTCCTTCACATAGCTACGCACCAGGCGGTAATAAGCACTGACTATAGTCTTGGCCCACTTGTCGTTATCGGATAACAATTTAATAAACACTGGGTCCATGAGGGCCGGGAATGAGAATACACGCAAAATAAAGTCGGCACAGTCACGTTGGTGGTGCAATTTGTCGAGGAATGCGAGCGAGGTGAAGTAGGGCGAGTTTTTCGCCACGGGGTATAAGTCCTTGAGCTCGGGCATAAAGCATTCCAAACCAGAATCGCCCTCCTTACCGTCCGGAGCCAAACAGTTCGCGAGATCAAGCAAATTGACGCCCATAAACGAGTAGAATTTCGATGTGGGCGGCAACACGCCAACTGCGAGAAGAATTGTGGCGGCACCCCTGACGTGGTGCAGCCAAGTGGATGCCGGCAGCGAGCTCGGCGTCATCCTCGACGGCACAGCCGCATTTGCCAAAGCATCCAGGATTAACAGCACCGATGTCGCAACAAGTGCATCAAGGTTTTGCGGGCTTATTTTTTGAACCTCGGTCCGCAGCAACGTCAAGGCCTCAGATCGATGCTGCGTAACTGCATTGCAGTACTCCTTGGGCTGCTTCTGGGACAGGTGCGTTGCCGACAGCATTAAAATCGCATGCATGAGAAACGGGTACCGAAAACCTAATTCCACAACATCATCGGTCCAAATCTGCTCCGTACTGATGCCAGAGTCCGATATCGTTTTGGCAACCACGCGCAAATAATGATGTAAAAGTTTGAGGTTCATAATCTGCAGATCAGCACAGGTCAGGGCCACCGGAGAAACGAAGCGGCATTCTAACCTGAGGTGCTGGCAGTTTTTGCAAACAGGACGGGTTTCATCGCATTTTACACGGCGGCGCTTGCACGTCGTGCAGCCGTTGCGGGACTTCGTGTGGGGACGCCGACGGTAATGACGAGCGGCCGAGATAGCTGCTGGGCTGTTACTACCGCTTCCGCTAGGTGTTTCAACATTGGGTGCGCTGGCCTTGCTTTTTGGTGCACTGGTGCTGGGCATCCTGCGCTACTGCTTTTGCCAGCCTCGAAACAAAACCTATACAAATCAAAACCGTACCAGTGTTGGCGAGAAGTGGGGTGGGTTCTTCAGTCTCGGCTAGTCTACAGGTTACCGTTATTGAATCACCTGATTACAGATGAGGTCGTGAGTTGGGGGTGAGGGATAAGAGGGGTGAGGGCTGCACGAAGGGTGAGGGTTAATCTGTCATGAGGTTAAGGGTTTGAAAGAACCTGGATACTGAAATGGGGTTTAGAATCTTAGGAAACAAAACAGATCGCCCCAGATGACGCCCCTACAAATTCGACAGAAGATCATCACACTTTGTCGGTATGCACTACAGCCTTCCGCTACAGGCATTGCCGAAAAATCCCGACACCCGTTTGCCTCGTATTGGTACGTGCAACGCTCGCGCCCCGCCCCCTTACCCTGGGACGGAGTCTTATGACGGGACCCTAAAATATTTTTACAAAGAACCCTTTCACATCTGTTCCTTGCCCTCACTCAGCCGACAGTCCACTTGGAAACCACTCGCTGCCTGCGTCAAGCTCCCGACGTTTGAGGCATGTACAGTCCAACGCATCAAAGATTACGCCCCATCGCCACGATCAGTTGGTAAATTAAACATATAATCTATTTTTAAACAAGGAGATTAAAATAAATAGCTTTTTGGGTCGGGAGCACGATCAGATGAAAGTTTCCCACCTTGCGTGTTCTCGCCACTCCTGACCTACAGATTTTGCATAACCCTAGTACCCACGGCCAGTCTAATCCCTGCTGAGCAGATCCTATGCATGCATCATGCATATGGGCTCGGCTTTTTCGGCTATGGGAGTGAATTTTTATTCATCAGCATGAGTAAAAATGTGTTCTAGAATGGAATATACCGCTACTCAGTAAACACCGCTTTCTATGTTGCTCTTTAGTACTTGTTTAATTAACTAAATCAAGCGGGCAATTCTAAAGTGGAATGCATATGTTTTAAACGTGAAAAAAGGTTGTACTGATATGTGTGACATGTCAAATTGTCCGGGATTCAGGGTATACCACTGAGTACCTTGCGTCTGGCAGATATGGTTCTAATTACGCTAATTTTAATGGTTAAAATATGTTTTGATTGTACGTGCTAAGAAAATAAATAATTTTAAATGTAAACAAAGCCATTTGCCCGACGCAGTGAAGGCTGGCCACATCGCCTGTTTCAGTGCTTGCTTGAATGGTACCCTTTAATGTGTATGCGCTGATTTAATGGCATGTATATACTAAATAAAATTTAATGGTCGTGCGGATCCTCGCGCGGAGGATCCGGCTGTACAACAATCATCGTATCAATCCGTAAAATGGCAATGCATGCCTCGACCGCCGCCCGGAGTGACTTGATCTTGCTCATTGTTGGCTCAATAACGCCGCGTGCCAATTGATCAACGCACTTTCCACGATCCAAATCAAGACCGTAGTTGCGATAGTTCCGACGTTTTGTGTCCGTGCTCGCCGCCGACTGCGACGTCGCATGGTACGACCTAAGTTTGGCCACCAACTCCGTGGAATCCTTGGCGGCATTGATCGTCAGCGTCTTGGGAATGATGAGCAAGGCATTGGCAAACTCAGCAATGGCTACTTGCTCGCGCGAGCTGAGGGTCGTGGCAAACGTCTCCAAATAAACACTGAGCGAGGTCTCGACGGCACCGCCGCCGGGAACAATTGAGCCCGTTTCCAAGGTCCGTTTCACAACCGCGAGCGCGTCGCCCAGCGAGCGCTCCATCTCGTCTAATTGATACTCATTGCTGCCCCTTAAAATGATCGATGCGGACGAATGCGCCTTGGTGCCATTAACCAAAATGCATTCATTATCGCCAATGCTGATCTGCTCCACTGACGCGGCTTGGCCCAGCCACCCGGCCTCAAACACCTCGTCGCCGTTCATGTTCGACATCGTCGTTACAAATGAAGCACCCGTGGCCTTCGCCAGTCGTTTCAAGTCATCCCGACCGGTACGTCTCACTGCCATAACTCCGCGCTCAATGAAAAGTTTCAGGCACATATCGTCAATACCTTTCGTGGTGAACAAAACGTTCGCCCCCGATTTGATAATCTTGTCGATCTGTTCCGTCACCATCTCAATTTCGCGTTTACGAATCGCCTCTAACTGCTCGGGATCATCGATCTTGATGTTGACGCCGAGCTTCATGCGTGTACGCTGCAGGTTAATGTCAAGACACGCAATGCGCGCATTACGTATAGACATCGGCATTGCCCGACTCGCAACGGTGACATTGAGGGCATACCCTTTAACAAGGTAGCTCTCGCGGGCAGAGCGGCCGTGGGCTTTCAAAATGTTCACGGCCTTTGTTGGGTACTTCGTTTCGCCCCTCGCATTCTGGGTTTTGACGGCCAGCATGGCATCCACGGCAATCTGGGCAAAAAAGTCACTGTCGGCACCGCCAGTAATCTTGCTGGACATGCTCGTTTTGGCAACTTCCACGAGGGCCTCCTTACCGAGCTGGGTGGAAGGCACGGCAAGTACCTGCTCAATGAAGTTCGTTGCCTCCTTCAAAGCCAACCTATAACCAGTTAGGATTGTAGTAGGGTGAATGTGGTGGTTAACTAGCTCATTCGCGCGGCGTAACAGCTCGGTGGCAATAATAACCACCGAGGTCGTGCCGTCGCCCACTTCGCGTTCTTGCTGTTGCGCCAGCTGAACGAGGATTTCGCCAGCAGGATGCTTGACATCCAGCAGCGACAAAATCATCGCGCCGTCGTTCGTAACGGTAACGTCGCCGATATCGTCCACAAGGAACTTGTCAAGGCCCACGGGGCCCAACGACGTTTTCACGACTTGTGCGAGCGCCTGGCAGGCCATAACGTTCTGCTTGCGCACCTCGTCGCCGGTGATCCGCTCGCCGTTCAGGAATAAGTTGTCGGCCTTGTTGCTGAACATCTTAATGAATGGCGCTGCGTACGGTTTTCGGTGATGACGTAATGTCTCATACTGGCCTTATAAACGCGATTGCATTCACAGGTATATGTGAGCAAATATATTCTTTTTTTAACTAAATTTTATGACAATTAAATTTGGAACCAGTTGAATTAAACGCCAGTGCTTATGGGCGACACTTCATGGTCGACTTTTCTTGGCTCGGGTGTGGGTACCGGAGGCGACTGGCCCTGCAAATGCTCTTTGTAATTATAGGTATCTTCGTACGCCCCCATATTCTTGTCATGCGTGCCCATTCCTAAAAACTCGTCGCCATTGTTGTTGTTTTTATGTGCTCCTGTGGGGATCTCGTACAGCATGCCGTACTCGGCGAGCTGGGCCATGTCGCTGCCCTGCATCTCGTCCTCCTCGGACATCCTGATGTATAAAAACCGTTTAATGAACGGCGTGTAGTTCATAAAAATCAAAATTAGAGCCGAAATCACAAACGACCAGCCGAATGTCGCGCCAATGGCCGCTAACTGGTACGGTAACTGCACGTAATGGTGATTCATCCACCCGCCGTCAATCTCAGTACTGCCATCTAAACGAGTAATATAATTCGCCGCAAACAATCCGGTTAATATCGAACCCGTAGCGCCACCAATGCCGTGAATAGAGAATACATCAAGGCCATCATCTATTCGCAGCCAATACTTCACATAACACCCCAAATTAGCGGCAGCGGATGCAGTCGCACCAATTGCAACTGAAGTGTACACGGGCACAAACCCAGCCGCGGGGGTGATCCCGACAAGTCCAGCCACTGCACCACTGCACATCCCGGCCATCGACCACTTGCGGGTTTTAAACCAGTCCATAAACAGCCATACAAGGGCACCCACTGAGGCCGCGAGGTTCGTGTTGAAAATTGAGTACCAGGCACGAATGCTCGCGTTGCCAGCACTGCCGCCGTTGAATCCGAACCAGCCGAACCACAGAAACAGCGTGCCGAGCGCAGTTAACAGCATTGATCCGGGTTTATACTGCGGCACAATATCCCTTGACGCAGGATCTTTACGACGGCCCAAAATCAAGGCGTATGCCAACGCACTCGACCCGCTGGCTAAATGCACGGGGCCCCCACCAGCATAGTCCAAGGCACCAAGTTGGGCGAGCCATCCCTCGGAATTCCAGGTCCACTCAGCCACAAAGTCGTACACTAGTACTTGCAGCAAAAATGTGTAAAGCAATAACGGCCCCAGTCTAGCCCGCTCATGAGCACCTCCTAACACGAGGATCGCAAACACCGCGGCAAACTGGCCCTGGAAAAACGCAAATACGATATCTGGTACATTAGAGGATCCTACACTTGGTGCAGCCTGGACCTTCATCATTGAAAAATTGTCGAGTTTGCCAAAAATTGTGCCGGCTTCGTGGCTAAACACGAACGAATAGCCCCAAAAGAACCACTCGAAGCAGACCAATGCGGCCACAGCAAAGCCCTCCCATACCAAAGTGATGGCGTGTTTTTTGCGGGCCAATCCAGCGTAAAAAATACCAATTCCTGGAATCATGAGCCACACCATGCAGCCGGCTACCATCACCCATGCCATGTCACCAGTATTGTACGGCGTATTGACGTCGGTCGTCATTGAGTCGCCGCCGTCGTACGCCATCTTGATCGAAAAAAAATCACTGTATTGAGTATAAATTGGTTTCCGTATGTGGCTATATACTTAACAGAAGCGCCGCACCATGCAGGGCCGCGCGGGGCTAGTTATTTACTCAATGCATACAATTAGTCAGGTATCTATGCGTGCATTACCCAGGATAAGATGAGCCCGTATTGATGGGTCAACTGGTGCCCGTCATTTCCTAAGTAAAGTATACAATGAAGGAACGCAGTTTGACCAGTTGAAGTATACATCTACATTAGCAATTTATTGGCCATTACTGGGCGCAGAACGGCTTGTTTGTCGTTGTTTCTTACGCCCCCGCAAAGCGTGGCGTGGCAAAGCGATACGCGTGCTGCGGCCCTCTTATCTATAGCCCTAGCCCATACCCTACTGCGCATCACCCTATTTACGATAACGAATCACGCTTGCAGAATCATTGCCCCGCCGCCGTGAAGGTGGGAGTTTATGGCATGTGAACAGAACTATTGACACATGCTCAAAAACTATGAGCATAGCCGCCCTACATACACTAGCGCCTAAATAGTGCCGTACATTAGCATTGAACAACATTAATCAGTTACAACGAAACACGCCATGGAAAGGGAACCCAATTGCCACAAATCCTCGCCATACCACACTATCTTATCCTTGTTCGAGGCTGTACCGGCTACATACAACGTGGGAACAAAGTGGTCGGGGCCCATTTGCGACCGCGGTCCATATTCATGTTCTCTCCAGTGTACAAGCGGGTGGTCTTCAATCTTATCGCGGTCCACGTTTTCATCTAGCGTCGAATCCTTCACCCACTTAACAAAATCCTTCGCCCACTGCGGGGGAGGGCCAGGATTCGGGTCCCAATCCGCATACTCGAAATTGTGCGTTATATTGCCCGATCCAATAATCAACACGCCCTCGTCGCGCAGCTGCGAGAGCTGCTTGCCAACTCGGTAATGATGTGTGTCCCTTCTGCGGCCGTCAATGCTCAATTGAACAACCGGAATGTTCGCATCGGGATACATGTGCCTCAGCACGACCCAGGCACCGTGGTCGAACCCCCACGAGTCGCGATCGAGCCGGGGCCAGTTACCGTTGTTGATTTCGTAGATCAGCTGTCGCACGCGTTCAGCAAGTTCGGGTTTACCGGGGGCAGGGTACTCGATATCGAACAGCTCCTGAGGGAACCGGCCGAAATCGTGGATTGTACGAGGGTTTTTCTGCCATGTAATTGCCGTTTCCGAGACATACCAATGTGCGGAAATGATAACAATGGCTTTCGGCGTAGGGATCTCGCTTGCGATCTTTTTCCAAGTTTGCACAATCGGATCATCGGTGGCTAACGCCAGTAAAGGGCTCCCGTGTCCCAAGAAAACTGCGGGTTGACGGACCATTTTGACAAATAAGAAAGGTTGGAAATCAGCGTTGCACTAATATATTAGCTCCCCCGCGATATCGGCAGTGCACATGACATGTGTCAGTGTGCGTAACGGGTACCACGGGGAGCCGACTGCCTTCAATGCGAGCGTCACGATGGCCCTTAACGTCAACGCGTCACCCTGCTGCTTGATGTTTTATACAGCGCCACCCAAAAAAATTGCACGGATTGTTTTATATGAGTACATAAATCTGGCTAACAGTTACAACCTCCTTGCATCACTTTAAAATTCCGTAAACTGCGTTAGCAACATGGACAAATTCCCTCTGTCAACCCCCCCCCCGCACGGCGGCAACGGTCGGAACAGCCCGCCACCGTCAAATCGTTCGCCCTATAGTTCGCCTAACCCTTAGTGGTTCCTACTCCACCACACTGAGAGGTCGGCCGGCCTACCTGATATCACATGACGAGTTATTAAGGCAGGTCGATTTGGGGCCCCCACTAAGTTGACGGTGTCCGGCATAGCCAGTGTGACGACCTCGTCGTGACGCGCAATGTGAAATTCTAAGTGTAGCTGGCTGTATGGCCCATGGCTCAACGTATGGGTGCTTAGTAATTCGAACATTTAGTCGGGGGTGTTCATTATTTCGAGCAGTATACCCATGGTTAGTTGGGACCT
>JAJMBI010000078.1:0-48404 GCA_030572815.1 Starmerella asiatica | reverse complement strand
GAATTATGCTGCCATCATAATAGAACAGATTAAGGAAATCCATCCGTTTCGAAAAGGAACTGAAGTAGTGTGTCGAAGTAGTGTGGCAACCTTGTACCAACACAGGGTGGGGTCCCGCACACAGGATACCGGTAAAACCCTATTCCAAACATTTGCCATGCCATCAACATCCACTCTGGCTATATCTCCTTGGGTCCCAACGCCATTCGCCGCGTAAGGCAATCAGAGCAGGATAAATGATTATCATCACCACGATTGTAAGTGCTGCAATTCACAGAGAACATACATACAAATTATTTAAACCAAAAAAAAGTTCAATAGAGAAAGGCATGCATTACCCCGATGGGGGTTAAGTTCACCGGGACTTGGATCTGGTACATGCACGCGCCCACCGAGGTCACAAGCGTGCGTTTGCAAAGCGGGCAACTGTTCATGCATGTAGCCCCTGCCCTATTGCCATACCCTTCCCTGCCAGTGAAACCATTTAAGTGACGACCCTACACGCCATTTACGGATCGTTGTGCTCCAATTTGTTTATTCTAATTGATTCACAATGACCAAACTCCGTATAGCCATGGTCGGTGGTGGGCCTGGTTCGATGATCGGACCTGTGCACCGCGCCGCTATTCGACTTTGCGACGGGTTCGAGCTTGTTGCTGGTGCATTCAGTTCAAATAAAGACAATTTGGCGACTATTTCAAAATCAGTTAATTTGGATCCGAAATTTATCTATACTGACTACAAAATATTAGCCCAACACGCCACTGAGCTGCGGTTAGATGCCGTCGCCATTTTAACTCCTAACAACTTGCATATCCCCGTTGCAATCGCGTTTGCTAACCAAGGAGTGCATATAATCTGCGAAAAGCCGTTGAGTGCCACACTAGATTCTAGTGTGGACGAGTTGGGCCAGTTGATAGCAGCGAAGAACTTGGCATTTGTGCTTACGCACCCCTACTCAGCTTACGGGGCGGTTAGGCATGCCAAACAACAAATTGCCGCGGGGAAAATCGGCAACATTCGTATGGTGAGCGTTGAGTACATCCAAGGCTGGCTGGCTGAGCTTCTGGAAAAGGATGAGCGGAATCATGGCGCCGTGTGGCGCGGAGACCCCATAAGAGGCGGTGCTGGTGGCGTACTAGGTGATATTGGTACGCATGCGTTCCAATTGGCCGAATACGTATCGGGTGTCAACGTTACATCGCTCAATGGCGATGTGGTAACGACCATCGACGGCCGTGCCGTGCCTGACAACGCACAATTGCTGCTTCGGTTCAATAATGGAGCCCGCGGCACGCTGTGGTGCAGCCAAGTTGCAATTGGGAAGCTGAACGAACTCACATTGCGTGTTTTTGGCGATAAGGGGTCTTTGGAGTGGTCCCAGGAGAATCCTGAGCAAATCAGGTTCTACGATCAGCATAATTTGCAACGCATTTACCACCGCGGACAACAGGGTGATGGTTCGCTGCCTCCTGGCCACCCAGAGGGGTATATTGACGGGTTCGCTCAGGTATATGCTGACGCTGTCAAGCTCATAAGGGCACGAAAGGCGAATACGAAGGTCCACATTGACACTCCGGGCTGGGAAGAAGGGGTCCGGGGGATGAAATTCATTGATGCCGCTTTAAAATCTACACATAATAAGGGGCAATGGATATTTCTTTAACACCTTGGCTAGCAACATGCCAACCCCAATACACAATTCAATCCATGCGATGCTAAGTTTAACATATAAGTTTAAAACAATTATACTGTGGTTGCATTGGTGCTAACATGAACATCCCCTTTCTTCTCAGAATCAGAACCGGAGCTATAATTGGAGTCGACCCTCTCGATAACATCGGCAGGTTCTAGTTGGTTATCCAGCCGCTCACTCGAGTACCCATCCGGAACACCAAGTTTGCGAATCACTAGAACGCTAAAAGGGATTGAAAGACCCCATAACCCGAAGTTTATGGCGGAATTACCAATGGTAAGCAGTGATGCAACACTGTTAAGGCCGTATGAAACACACTGTGAGGCAGACTCGGTGCCACGAAGTAACGAGGCCAGTCGTACAATCTCCTCGGGTCCACTAGAAATCTCACCCATTAGATAAAACAGGAAAAGGTACTGCAATTGGAATGTCAATACCAGCATGATATAAAGAGCGAATCCGCGGCCAAAGCCAGGACTCTCCCAATCGTAAGTAGGCCGTTCCGGCCGGTTTGAGAAATCCTGCTGGATCACGGTGCTGTAGATCCAGAACCCGCCGGAAAGTGTCATAAGGAATCCATAGCCAACCCGAGCCTTGGTCTTGCGACTAATCCGTTTACTGTCCAAAAACAGGCCCAACAATTCGCCAGAAATCATGGCACAGATCGCGCTGAGGAAAGAACCTAAACTTCGGGCGCGTACCGAGAAGTAGTAATCCAAGTAAGTGAACATGAACGCTTCAGAATACACTGCCTGGCAAATGTGAGGAACCAACAGAGCGAATTTCGGCGTGATATAGAGCTTTATCGTTTTCACAAACTCTTGCCAGGGCTTTGAATTCGTATTCAGTCGGACGCGCCGGCCATCAAGACGTTCCACTTTACCCGCCGGTGTCAAGAACAATGCTGCTAGAGGACCAATGGCCTGCAATGCAATAAATGCTTGGTAAACATGATAGCTGATGGCACCTGCGGCATCATTGGCGTGATTTACTCCCAAATTGATGGCACCACCCACAAGCTGCCCCAGAACGCGGAAGCATAACCAATAGCCCATCAACTTTCCGCGTCGTCCTGGTTCAGGATAACTTATGGCAATTGCACCTTCGGCCATCCAGAAGAAGCCCGCGGTAAGACCACACAGTGCACTTCCTACTAGAACAAACCATTCAGTTCCAAAGCGAAGATTACAGTAAAGAGCTGCTGCATATGGAGCATAGCCCATTGTGCCGATGGTGAGTGTAGGCTTAATACCAATAACATGAACAAGTCCTGATCCGATCAGGTTCGTAAGAAACATCAAACCGAACGTCAACGCATTCGATGCATTCACTAAATACGGCTTTTCCAGCCCACCGGCACCCAGGGAATTCATGGCACCCCACAAACCGGGTGCCAAAAAATTACAAATGCCCAAGACCGTGGCATTATAAAAGGTAGATCGGTACCAATGAACTTTCACGGGGCCTTCCTCTTCACTGACAGCAATGCTATCATTATCAGTGGCTGCGCCTTTGGTATCGTCACCAACAATGGACACCAGTTGATTGCCAGTTCTTTTGAGAACTGAAACAGCCGACTTGCTTCGCAATGTAACACCCATAATCTGCTAAATTTTTCACGAACGTACTGAACAATTTTATTTTATACTGCCTGCCTAGTAGTGCTCATTGTGGGCGATTTTCACGAAATATCACATGAGCTGCAGCGATAAGGCAGGGTGATTTCTATCAGCCACGCCGCCGCGGTCCACGAAAATTCGTCGATGTTTTTACATTATGGAATGGGAGCGCTCGTTTAACGAGCTAAGCGACGAGACTACATTGCATTTAATGCAATACTTAGGTCTCTTTGCTGAGTGATGTATATAGAAATGGAATACGATATATCTCCAGGGTAGGCGGTGCACGGAGGATTGGCATTTAGTGGCCGTTGAGATTTGGCGATTCGGCACTAAGTCCCTCAGTGCGATATGGCGAAATAGACTCGAACGGCTCCAAGCTAATTTTACCCCACAAGAACATAGGCGTGACCCCACAGTTGACTAATATACACTTAAGCAGCTGTAATTTCATATATTATTTATTTCGTTGAGCATGCTCTTCTATTAGCATGACTACTATGAGTTTTGGGTACTATATTTGCATGTATAGAGTATTCCGGTCCTACGAGTAATGGTGATTCTCCCTCATTTGCGCCGGCGTTTTAGGGCGCAGGGTTGATGTCGATGTTTTTTACTGTAGGCAGAATGTGCACAAGGTGGGGTTGATCAGTGCATAAACCGCGCACGTGTTAAGACGATATCAATATAACCCTAACCATGTGAGTGTGCTCAATAGATTTTGTCAATATATACAGAATTTATGTTAAATATGTACCGAAGAGAAACGTTTTTTTTTTCTTTTTTTTCCCACTCATCACTTCGCAAGCAACTTCCGAATTTAAACCTCTGGTTTTGACATTGAAAAGCCCGCGACTTTTTTAGCATAACATTCGAACGATCCGGCGAAGAGGGTTCTTCTTTTCAAGCTCGCGTTCACGGCGCTCATGCTCATGGATTGCGTCCCAATCAAGAACCCGTGTGCCGCTATCAAGGTCCAGATCCTTATTGGATACAAATTTAGACGTCCGCCAGGTAAAGGCCTTATGCCCAATTAAAAGTAACAAATAAATTGGAACCGAGAGATCATTCTGGAAAAAGAACTGCGGATCCGGCTTCCCATCAATTGGGAACAGTGAAATCCAGAATTGCAGACCAAAGACTGCAATGAAAATAACGGCACCAACAATGGAACCGATCAATCCTAATGATGACTTATAAGCCAGTTCATCCAGCGAGCGATTTTGTGTTTTCATTGCCCACCGGAATCTTATATGAGCCAAGCACAATGTAGGCCACAAGAACAGCGTGGCGAGTGCGGCAAACGCATACAACCAATTGAACACATCGTTGTACTTGTCGCTGGCACAAACGAAACCCAGCAGCGAGAACACAAGGACAAATATCTGTGAAACTAAGGGGCGTCCCG
The DNA here is from genome assembly GCA_030572815.1 of Starmerella asiatica. Lineage (NCBI taxonomy): Eukaryota > Fungi > Ascomycota > Dipodascomycetes > Dipodascales > Trichomonascaceae > Starmerella > Starmerella asiatica. The sequence goes on along the minus strand of JAJMBI010000078.1, from coordinate 43,681 downwards.
AACGATCAATGTAGCAGAACCACGAGGGAGCAACACCCTTAATGGCCAACGCTGTCAGAGTTCGCGAAGTGGCATAGATTGCCGAAACTGATACGCCAATGACTGAGCACATAATTACGGCATTGAAAATAGAGGGAAGTGCTCGTACACCGGTGAGTTGGAATGCAGCGATGAAGGGCGATCCTGTACCAGAGTTGGAGTTGCCAAGACCAGGCGTGTTCGGGGGCACCATCAACCCCACGAACAGAACTGCAACAACGAAGAAGATAATGATACGCCAAAACACCTGACGGACCGTTGACGGGATGGACTTCAATGGATTCTTAGTGTCAGCAGCGGCGATAGCCGTGATTTCTGTTCCAGCATATGCCACGGCACAACTAAACAAACTCTGGACCACACCTTTAAACGAATGAGTGAAAGGGGCCGGATTATAAAAGTTGTGAGCACCAATATAATGATTTGTGGGAGGACCACCGCAAACGTTGATCAGTGAGAACAGAATGAAGCCAATAACTGCCGCCACTTTAATAAATCCAACAAAGAATTCCACTTCACCATAGGCCCGCCCGCCCGAGAAGGAGATGATGACATCAAAGACGTACAAGATAGCGACCCAAGCAACTGGATTCACTTTAGCTGCCGCATTGTTATCATCGTGCCAGTATTGAGTGAGCTCAGCACCAGCAATGAGCTCAAATGGAGCCACGATAAGGAAACAAATCTGATAGATCCAACCGGTGGCAAAGCCAATGCTAGGGTGCAAGAAACGTGCCGGCAGTTCGTAGAATGGGAAAATTGTAGGGTAACGCAACGCAAGCTCGCTTGTAGAAGCCATCATTGCCAGCATACCGATTCCCACCACTCCGTAGCCAATGAGGATACTAGCTGGGCCACCGTTTTTCAGCGACGCTCCAGTACCAATAAACAAACCACTTCCGACACAGCTCGATGCAGCAATCAACATAAGATGACGTCTTGAAAGTTGCGGTCCCACACGATTCATAAAAATAAGCGCACGGTCTTGCTTTGACATGTGTTTGAAGTCATCGATGTCTTCTGGTTGCCGCAAAGTATCAACGGCTCGTTTAAAGAAGTTTTTCCTTTTGGGACTCTCTGAAACGACATCGTACTCCTCAGCACTGTCCGAGTACGTACTCGCGGTATCCTTTGTCGTTAATTGTGCACATATTTCCTTTTCGTCTGGTGATTTCGAGGAATCCATCATGAATACCTCGTTATACCAAGATCTGGCTTTCCAAAAATTTTGGAAGAGATCTTATTTAACACGATTAATGCATGAAATTTGAGGTTCAGGCACAGTCAGGGCAAGGGCCGTGCGCCTCGTGGCGTGGGGACTCTTTCCGTTGTAGGAAACAACATCTTGACGATGCAAACCATAAATGCGGTTTAGCTGCAAGTTCAATGCACTAGGAACGGTCTCTGTGGCCATGTTAATGCTTAGGAATTTAATTTAGTGGTTCCTGAATATGAAATTCAAGTATTACCTTGGAAGAATTTTTCATTGCTTCGTGACGTCAATGCCGGTTTCGGCCATCACGTGATGTGTGCCCCTTCGCAACTAAATTTTTCCAAACCTCTCTCGTTCCCGTCAAGGCCCAACCATCTGACTCATTTCGCCCTGCTGCCAAAGTCACGTGACTAGTAAGGCCTAAACGCACTCACACTCCATATGCCTACAAGATCAGGCCGAGGAAAAGGACTCTTAGCTGTAGTTCATTATAATCCCACAGAAGGTATAAAACACAGTCCGAGATCAACTCTTTTTATTCATGCAGTGGTACTGGAGGGGTAAAAAGTTACGGTTTAGACTGAATTCTTTCCCGATCCACACGATCTTCATGAATACAGCTTGATATAGATAAGTGTTCCAGGTGATCACTTTACGTATTGATAAACGTCAGAACACACATACCACGTTCGCTTTTCTAGCACGAAAAGGCATACTTAAGGAAATCACCACAGGTTCCCTTTGATTGTAATGGAGATCAATGGAGATCAAAGCTAAGAACGGAACCGAGGTATGACGCCATAGGGGTTGTTATTCCCTGCCGCCGTGGATCTCTCACTAAGCTGTTTTAGTAATTCCCCCCCACCTCTTATCGTGGCGATTCTGGCGTGGCAAAAATCTTAAAAAATAGTCCTTTGATATGATAATGCTTAGCTCCGAAGCTACATTGTGACAAGTGGATTTCAAACGTATCAAAATATCGATCAGGTACACAAACAGTTGGGCTCACCTAGTAAGTTAATAAGTTCCTATAATGCTAGTGTAGGTAATTTACTGTGATCTGGTTCGATGTTTTTATTGCGCGATATAGGTTGGCATCTGCCGGAAAGCCGTTGGACTTGCTGCATTTCTCGGCCACAAAAAACTACGTCTCAGGTTACGCCGGCATTCATTATCAGTCACAGCCCTAATATTTTTTTTTTCATTGCTCCACTCAATATGCAGGTCAACCCTTATCGTGACGGTATCATATAGAACCCTAATATATTTAAGTTCCGGACCGCCTCATCTCCCCGCTTTTATGGGTGCAGCGGAGCTTCGTAACGACCGGAGCGGCGATCGTAGAAACCCCAACCCTACGATTGGGCTGAGATCGAGAGAGCGGAAAAACCTGCTATATACTTGGCGTGAGGAGAAGCCGAAAAAAACTCAGGCTCTCCTTTTATTACAGTATTGAGGTATCTTTGCAGGATGAAATCACCCGCATCCTCGATTCGTGTCGTCGCAGAGCCTGAAAAGCGTGAAACCTCTGACGGTGATACCAGTTTCCTGGAAGGGGAATTCTCGAGCACTGAGCCTAAGAAAAGATATATTACGCCTAAATCACCATGGTATGATTCGTTTAGGCCGTCAAGCTTCTTACGTCCTAAGGATGTTGAGCTTGGCTTTGACACTTCGAATATGACGCATGTCGAAATCGCCCAGCACCAATTGGCCCTCGCTGGACCGACACTTTCGAGACGTCATTTGATCCTCATTACTGCCTCTGCTGGGGTTGGAACTGGTTTGTTTGTTGGTACCGGTAATACGTTACCTCAGGGTGGTCCTGCAGCTCTGATTATTGGCTTTGGTGTTATGGGCCTTGGGTTGATCATGATCATGTTGAGCACTGCAGAGTTAAACTTGAGGTACCCAACGATCAATCCCTTCAGTCAACTTCCCGCGAAATTCCTCGACCCATCATGGGGGTTCGCCATTGGCTGGCTATACATGTTTGGCTTCATGGTTACCGCCCCGCTGGAGATGATCGCTGCTGCGGAACTGACACAGTATTGGCATTCAGATAATAATTCTGCAGCCAAAGTGAATCCAATCGCATGGGTGTCTATCATTTATGTTTTTGATGTGTGTTTGCATCTGTTTGGCGGCAGTCGTGGTTATGGCGAATTGGAATCGTTTGTCGGTGGCATTAAAATCATTGGCGTCCTCGGTTGGATGATTTACGACATTATTTATGTTGCTGGTGGCATTCCTAATCGCGGTTACATTGGGGCAAAATATTTCCACGATCCGGGAGCGTTTGCGCACAGTTTCAAGGGCGTAATCAGTGTCATGGTTTCTGCATCGTTTGCATACGGAGGTACCGAAATCAGTGGTTTGGCAGCAGCCGAAACTGCGAACCCAATTAGGTCAATTCCGTCTTCATGCCGACAGACGTTCTGGCGTATTATTGCGCTGTTCATGGTCCCAGTCATTCTGGTTGGGTTCAGCGTACCTTATAATGATCCTGAAATTGGATCTTCCAATTCGGGCTCCGGTTCTCCGTTCGTGCGTATGCTTGATCTGGCAGGAACGAAGGCCTTGCATTCCATTTTTAATGCGATCATCATTTGTTCGGTTACCGGTGTGTCAAACTCGTCTATTTATGCCAGTACCCGAGCACTTGTCTCACTGTCGATGGCGGGAATGGCACCCAAATGGCTTTCGTACGTCGATCGGCGCGGCAGGGCTATTACGGCGCTGGCGTGCAACCTCATTTTTGCTTTGCTGTGCTTTGTATGCGCCAGTGACAAATACAACGATGTGTTCAACTGGCTGTACGCATTCGCTCAGTTGGCATTCCTTTACGTGTGGTCTTCGATCTGTATATGCCACATAAAATTCCGCATGCTTATGAAGCGACAGGGCATAGCACTTTCCGAACTGGTGTTTAAATCGCCATTTGGCGTTTGGGGAGCACTTATCGGTGGAGGAGTGGCAGTTTTTGTGTTCGTTCTTCAGTTCTGGACCTCTGCAGTACCGGTTTTGCATACCACTAACCGGGCGGCGTACTACTTCGAACAAGATCTCTCGGTGTTGTGCGTTTTGGTGCTGTACGTTGGGCATAAAATCTACACGAAGAAAACCACGGGAAAATGGGGCTTCATTGGCTGGGATGTGGATCTTGGCGAAGGAATTCGCGAAATCGACGAGGAAATGTTCGAGAAGCACAATGAAAACGAACGTAAATGGGCCAAGAGAAACCGGTTCCTACGGTTCCTTCGTGCGCTCTGCTAGAGCCACGCGTGCATACGGGAAACATTTCTAACTTATTGAACTTCGTTCCACGCAATCCCGAAGCTTCAAAACAACCGGTTTTTGATTGGCTGGAAACCATACTTTGACGTGACATTGGTAGTGTAACAATAGCATCTGAGTAGGCATCACCCTTCATAAAGGATACCAATTCTATCAAAATAAGGTGTAAACAGTATATATATATATGCAATTTTGCCGCCTTATGCCATTACTCTGTGTTAACCCACACTTTTTTGATGTGTTCAATATGCCTCAGTTCTTGTGCAGTGAACATGATGGTTGTTCCAGGATATCCAGCCGCTGGATTATTATAAGCACACCAGTAGTAACCGCTGCAACCAAGGCTTTCGTTTTTCATAAACCCGGCCTTGACGCCCTTCCATCTCTCTAGGAAAGTGAGTGACACTAAAGGAGGGATTACCGCCCCATCGATTTCGGCCTCCGCGTTGTGGTACGTCTGTAGTGCCTCCGGGGATTTGAACTGCTCTCTCAATGCGGGGTGTTTCGCGTAATCCGACGCTCCTGTACTGAGCTTGCAGTTCTTGAAGCCACTGTTCATCCAAATTAGATTGTTATGATCATCGAAATGAGCCGGATGTGTGGAACAGACCCTGGAGGGCATCTTATAGGTTTGAGAGTCCTGCACGGCTAATGGTACGTGGTTCTTCGTATACAAAGACTCACTGTTTAACCCCTTCACTAGCCCAATTGCACCGGCATGCTTGCTGGCTACATGGTAGTCCTCCTCACCGGCAATTGATTGGCCCATCCAGAACAGTTCCTTGTCCCCCCACACTGGCTCCACAGTCACCTGCCATAAATGCATGGCGAGGCTAACCAGTAGCCCCGGCATGAACTTTTTCCGATCTATTAAGAGCATTCCACTCTCGACAGTGTGCCTCTTTTGCGAAAGCAGGCCCATGCGGGGCAGACCAGGCTTGGGTTCAGGCAACTGGAATACTTCAGCTTCCCTGTTGCTAGGCAACAGCTTCCGATAAAGCGTTACTGAACTCTTGCTCATGTACTCATCAATTGCGCGATCTCTAAACATGTACGAGGAGGTTTGCAGGTACCCGTCAAAATCGAACACGACCGAAGGTTTCCTAAACAGAACAACATCAGCATCCAAAAACACGATTTCTCGGAATGAGCTAAACAAAAAGGCCAGCCATTTGTTAGCAAACCGTTTAAATTTCGGTGCGTGCTGAGGATTGATGAAATTCTCAATATTGACGAACTTAACGTGTTGCGGAACTCGTGCATGTTCAGCAACGGCAATAACTGTTTCAATCAAGTCATCACGGATATCTCCCTTATAAAAGATCTCAATTGGTAGTTCGTTACTGAGCTCACCGAGGTTAGCAATCACTTTTCGTACATCAGGGATGCCGAACCGGCCAATGGTCATCACAATCCCACGACCTTCACCGAACCCACTCCACATCGAGGCGGATTCTTTTTTGTTTGCATCTTCGACAATATGGTTTACATCAAAGGTCGGGAAAAGCATTTGTTCCACATCTTTGATGTCAAACGATTTGGGCTCAACACGATGGCGAAGAAAGCAATGGCCATACAACCTGAGGTGCTGTACAGATGCAATGATCTCGCGTTTATAGGTAGTGTCGAAATCTATTTCCCAACCATCTTTATGTGACAGCAAATCAGCAAAGTATGCATTGCATTTCACGTCGATCGGGTCTTCCAGCTTCAATTTACGAATACTGCGCGATGGGGATGTTGTGAGTAGCTGGCCAGTGGCTTCAAATAATACAAGAACGAGTGCAGATGCGAGAATAAGGGTCGCTATTAAGATTCTTTTCCGTTTTAATCCCACTTTGGCGAATCGCATCTGTGTACTACTATTTGTCAGGCCGTTTCGGTAAAACATTCCGATTTGGCAATACGTCGTGCCTGGATGGTGGGAGGGAGGGCAGCGCCGCGTTGTGGATGCGCCCCTTTCGGCGGCGTTGTGGCAGGTGGGCTTTTAAACGAATAAAATAGCGCATCATGCATTGTATTCATTCCAATTATTTGCTGTAGTTACCAAAATCAGTATGGGTCAGTTCTTATCGCGTGGTAAGCTCAAAAAAAAACAACACATCAGCCCGTATCCACCCGATTAAATGTCAAATTATGTAGAGTATCACTACTTTCTGGCTCATGAAGAAATCCTGTGACCGAACAGTATACTTTAAAACATATGTACATGCTCTAGTATACAAGCGGTACGACAATCGCTTTTGGGTATATATGCCCTAGCCCTGACTGGAAATTTTATTTACCCGTTTGCATAAGTTTTTGGCGGAGCATGGCGGAAAACTTGTCATATTCTGACCAGCACTACTTTAATTCGTATGACCATTTCGGTATTCATGAAGAGATGCTAAAGGATGAGGTCCGCACGATCTCATACCGTGACGCAATTTTTCAGAACCGTGCCCAGTTCAAGAACAAAGTCGTTTTGGATGTTGGCTGCGGATCGGGCATTCTGTCAATGTTTGCTGCCAAGGCCGGTGCCAAGCACGTAATTGGCGTTGACCGGTCCAATATTATTGATATGGCGCGTCAAGTTGTTGAGGCTAATGGCTTGAGCGATAAAATTACTCTACTTAAAGGCAAAATGGAAGAAGTAGAACTCCCGTTTGCACAAGTGGACATTATTGTTAGTGAATGGATGGGCTACTTCTTACTGTATGAAGCGATGCTCGATACTGTTCTGTATGCGCGCGACCGGTATCTGAAGCCGGGGGGCCTCATACTTCCAGACCGGGCAATTATGCAAATCGCCGCCATTGAGGATGCTCAATACAAAGCGGAAAAAATCGGGTTTTGGGATGACGTTTATGGGTTTGATTACAGCTGTTTTAAGAAAATGGCCCTGAACGACCCACTCGTGGACTGCGTGGAAATGCGAAGTTTAATTACTCCGGCTCAGGAACTGTTCAATGCGGATCTGTATACAGTTACGAAGGAGGATCTTGCGTTTACCTCCAAGTTTAAGCTGACGTGCACTGAATCAGACACGATGCACGGCTTTGTTGTTTGGTTCGACACCATTTTCGAGCGGGTCGACCATCCAGTTATGTTTTCCACTGGGCCCCACGCAAAATACACGCACTGGAAGCAAACCGTCTTTTATACTCGCGAAGATCATATTGTAGATGCTGGTGATGAGATAAACGGGGTCATGAAGGTGAGCCCGAGTCCAAAAAATCCTAGAGACATCGATATAAACCTCGAATATGACATCCAGCGTGAACACTCGCCGGCTGTCCCTAAGCAGGTCCTAAACTTCACAATGAGTTAACCTTTGTGAACCTCTAGGAATCATGTTATGCATGTATATATTTCTATTTTGTTTCGTTACAATGCGGTAGTCACTGTCATAGCTTGGGCATTTACCAAAGCAATGGGGGGCAGGTCAGCACAAAGGATCTCCAACAGTTCATAGTACTTCCTGCATTGTGCCCCATCAGTGTGAGTTCCAAGAGTGGGCGCCGGTAAGGTCGAAAAAATGACCGTCGCATCCTTGGAGACTTGACGCATAAGACAGTTTAAGATAAGATGCTGTGAGCTTGCCGGTAAGTCATTAAAGCGCAATCCTGGAGCAGGGCATGCTCTTTCGTCCTGATCACGGAACGGAGCACGATCTGCAAACTTTACAGTGCTCCTGTCTTCTGCCAGGTTGGAGGCATCCATTGCATAATCTTGGAAACTGGGTCCCGCGTCGCGACCAAGGCTTCCCACACCAGGAGTATTTAGGATACCAGCCACAGCAGGTGGGGGTCTAAATGAAGCATCATCCTTACTCTTTTTGGGAGTTAGCTCGGCATCGAAAGTGTCTTCGTTGTCCACACTATCCGTTGGCGATGAAACGACAGCGCTGTCATCGGAGCTGTCTTCATCACTCTCGGCAGAGCGGTCGCCATGAACAAACCTATCAAGGTGAATCGGAGACCACTTAGTGGCCTGAATTGAGTGCGCGACGCCCATCTGCTGTAGCGAGCTTAGCGTTCTTCGTCGTTTAAGTCCGATTTTAGGAACAATGAATGCACTGGGCTTGCCGCTATCGGGAACTTTCTTGGTTGTGTGTGCGGACTTTCGGGCCGCTAAAATCTTCGTGTACCAACGTGAGGTTCTCAATTTTGTAGCGACATAGTCATTTTTGTCTTCGGCACCGCGAACGATCACATCGTACACCTCATTGCCGGTATCCAAGGATTTAACTAGGACTTTCGCGTCGATGCGAAGAATTTCGAGTAGTTCCTCGATTCGGTCGGTTTCCCGGGGTACTTCGTTGGCCCTTTCCACAAATGCGATGACGCGAAGCTGATGAGAGGTCGACCACGCCTTTACGGAATGTAGGATTGACCCTAGTTGCAGAATTAACGTGTAGGTGTCAAAGTTGATGGAAACGCCATTGGTATTACCCTCGGTATCCAGTAGTCGCGCACTCATTTGAATGGGGTACAAATCAATGAACCCCTTGTCATGATCGTCACCTGCATGATCGTTGGGCTTCTCAAACGACCATGACCACCTAAATAGTGGCTTCGCCGCGGGGAGTTCTGCGTCCATGAACCCCTTGGCAACACAAACATTGGCACCCAGCACCAATAAGTCTTCGACAATTTGCACCCACTGCTGCAGACCAATATGCCGTTCTCGGTGAAGGCCATCGGTGGGGAGCTCTTGAACGTCGACATAATCTCTGCGGGACTGGCCCGTTTCGAGTTCATCATAGAACCCAAGAACACAGATATTCGGCTTCATGCCTCCCAATCCGGATCCCAGGTACACATTACGTGCACCCCACACTACTGATTCGCTAACGCTTATCTGGAAGAACGCCTTGATATGATGCATATCCCTCAACTTCTCCCAAGCGCTACGTTGCCGAGCAACCTCACCCGCAACGTTAGGAAAGCCAGCACCTGACTCTACAACAACAACATGACCAAGGATGAACAGGCCACCTTTCTTCAAGTAGTTGCAAAACCGGATCAGTTTCCAGCCTGAACGGGGATCATCAACATACAGTAGGATCTGGGGCCGCCAGTACTTCACATGATCCTGTTTCAATTTTAGCAAATACTTGCGCACTTGGTGATAAATGATAGCCTGAGAAACGTCACCCCAGGGCTTTGGTGCCGAATAAGTGTGAATAACTGCAAACACAAGCACGCCCAGGAGCAAAATCGCCAAGGCCGCGATCATATCCGCTGCTAGCATAGCACCAATGCAGGTCAAAAAGCCGAGCATCGCCGTCCGGGCATCGAAATAGCGAAAACTCGGTCGGAAGTTCGGAGCCGAAGCGACATCGAGCAAGAAACACGCCAAATTTAGCACCACAAAGGTCATTAAAAACGCCATAGTGATATAAACTGCAATCTGGTTCACATTTAACAAGATGGTTAATTGCGTGAGTGCATATGTGAACAAAATAGCTCTTACTGGGTTGCCATCCGGGGCGACGCCCTCACCAAAGGTTGACAAGAACGGCACGACATCATCCCGCGCAATTGCCTGGAGCAATTTCGCCGCACCAAGCACACCCATTAATGCCGAGAAAATCGAGGTGGCAAACTCTCCGAGCATCACCAAGGTTGGGCTCAGGTCAATGCTACTGATAACGTCGATGTCCCTATGCAGCAAATCGCGGCTCGTGGTGGACCCCACAGCAACAATTACTGAGAAATATAACAAGAACGTCACGGCAAGTCCCCACAGAGTACCCAGCGGGATCGACTTTGATGGATTCCGCAGATCGCCAGACATGCTGGCCCCCGCAAGAATGCCCGCCGTTGCCGAGAAAAAAATACCAAACAGGTTCCCGAAAGTTTCCACTTCATCGGAATCGCTGCCAGCTGCTCCTCTCGTAAGTTTAGGCCACAAATTTTCCGTGAAAGTGGCCCAGCTGGGTCCCGTGTACCACGCGTCGTAATCGGCATCAAAGTAACTTTTCACTACAAATGCCGAGACTGGCACGGCAAGTGTTGCCGTTAACAGCACGGCAAACAGCATTTTAGAAGAGCGAGCAAACAATTGGGGTCCCAATAGACAGATTGTCGTGCATACCAACAACAGCATCGTTTCATATAGAAACGCCCACCGTGGAGTGTCCGGCAACACCGGGTAAAAGGATCCCTCAGATACACCGAATTTTGCCAGCAACGGATCAGCGAAACCGGCAACGTTAAGACCGGCATTCAGCACCTGGCCAATGTAAAATACAACACCAATACTGCCGCCGAATTCGGGCCCCAAGGACCTACTGATCATGAAATAGGCACCTCCACCTTTAACTACGCCATTTGTCGCGATTGCCGACACTGACAGCGTTGTAAGTAGATTAATTGTGTAACTGATGAGCAGCAGAATGAGCGAGCCAAATATGCCAGCCTGGCCGACAATGAAGCCAAAACGGAGATAGATAAGGATAGACAGCACATTCAACGTCGTAGGTATAAACACGCCCTCATAGGTGCCGAGTTTATGAGCCGAAGTGGTGAGCGTCTCACTCATTGTTTAGGCTTTACAGCTGCTGGCTTATCAAAATTACCCTAACGGGGGGGTTTAAACGCGTCGCCTTGATTAGCCTTGTTATTTAGGTTCTCTGTACAGCTACGAACGGCCGAGTTTTATTATTGTATATATGCTTCTATGCTAATTTACAAAGTTACACCTTTTTAAACGCGAACGCCAGGTAGATGCTGCACACCATAAGCTGGTCGGCATCGAATGTCGGCACACCGTGGTGATCAGTTAGCCGCTTGATTTGCGCCTCCGAGAGCATTGCCTCTGTTTCATGCACGCGGCGGTCGAAATATTGTAAAAAAGGTTCCCTCTGCAGCAATTCAAGGCCATATTCCTTGGCAAGCTCTACTAACCTGTCAAAGGGCACAACATATTCGGGCACGTTGTCCACGGCCTCGCTGAGATAAAATGTGTACTGATTCCCCGTAGTTTCCGTAAACTCCCCACCGTTTTTAACGCAATCTGCGTCTTTTTCGAACGAGATGTTGAAAATGCGATTGCCCCAACTAGTTTTGCCTGCCCGCAGGTTTTCTGCAATATATTCACTGTTCGGGATCGTACCGATAAATCTCCCACCGGGACGTAATGCCACGGATACATTATGCAAGGTTTGCCGTAGCCGCTCCATGGTGTCGAATGCGTAATGGAAGGCAAACTGGCAGCTGACCATGTCGACTGGCAACGCCTGAGGGTGCACAAAGTCCTTGATATCGTCGCCAAAGCAATTTCCTACGATTAAATCTATCCAAAAGCTCTTGTGCTCTAATCGGCGGTACCGTTCCATGGCATGTTCAATGCTAACGTTCGCTATGTCCACCCCAATGAACCCATCGATCCCGGCCCGGCGCCATTTCTCTAAGTCACCGCCTTTACCACACGCGAGATCGAGTACAATGTCATACGGCTGCGAAAATTCAAAGATCTGCATCCATTTTATGAAATTGTTGAAGTCACGCAAACGCGCCATTTTTGTATGGGCACGCGTCTGGTTTTGCAGAGTATTGTAATGACTCCGTACTTGCTGGTCATTCTGCGTGTCGGTGGGGCGCGAATCATGCCTCATTGGTGGTGACTTGATGGCGATCTAAATTTCACGCGAAGTGGTCCTCGGGTACACGATAAGCTTTTCCCCGGCCCGCTCAACCAAGACGGCTAAATGGACGCAGGCGGCCTGCGAGGGCCTCCTGTTCCGATTCATTCGCACCGCGCTTAGCGGCGACCAATTGAATTCTGTAGATTGTTAGCATGTAGATGTTTATTTTCCCTGAAAAAAAAAAAACTGATATATATCTATGCTAACGTTGAAACTATGACTTAACAGGTTCCAAAAACTGTTTAGCGTCGCTCACGCCGGTCTCATCAATATCGTTAAGCTCCTCCTCACTCCTTAGTTTATGCTTATGGTCACGTCGCGCCAGAAAGTACGCCACCAGTGTCATAATTAACCCGAAGGAGCTTAAGCACGCCGTATATGTGAATCCAATGAAATAGCGGGGCATGTCCACGGCAGCCCATGTAAAAATAGGTACAAATGCTCCCGTAACATACGCGAGGTTATTTGTTACAACAACGTTGAGGTTGCGCAGCTCATTATCATGCATCAAAAGCTGGTTGAGCCAGGCAAACACCATGGGCTGGCCCCATGCAGTAGGGGATCCAGTAAGGAAATAACTGAAGAATTTGCCACCGGTACTGATATTCCACGATGCCAATAATGAACATCCAATGATCTCACATACGAAAAATAACGCGAGGAACGGCCAATTGAGCCCACCAAACCAGTCAGCGATCCAGGCCAGTATCAATGAACAGCCAATACCTGCACCATTAACTGCGGCGGGGAACTGATTGTAATCGTTGCTGCTGTAGTGTTCGGATTTGAGCCATCCCTGGAAGGTCGGCTGGGAATTCACCTGGCACGAGTTGTTGTACGCCAAGAAAATAAGGGGAAACACAAATATGTGCCAGGTGGAAAACACTCTTTTTATGACCTTCCAGGTGTAATGCTTCTTAGGACGCGCACCGATCCGTTTGCGTCGAATAAGGGCGATCCTACGATCCTGCTCATTAAAGTACCACGACGTGGTTGTTTCCGGAGTGTTCGGGTTCGCGATCATGGTGTATATTGCCACGGGAAACGAAATGATCCCATCAATAACGAACATCCACTTATAGGGAACTAGCCCGCGGTTCTGTAGGCCATCGACCACGGCTGCCTGCAAGAAACCGGTAACCATTGAAGCTGCAACCCCAGATTGGGCAAAAATTGTTACCCGCTTTGTGATCTCTTCACCTGAATACCAACTCCCCATCAAGTACTCCACACCGGGGAAGAACCCGGCTTCAGTTAACCCAACGAAAAACCGGATAGCACACATTGATTGGTACGTGCTAACAGTAATAGTTAGAATCGTGAGCAATGTCCAAATTAGTTCCAGGCCACCTAAATAGAAGCGGGCTGATACGCGGTGCAAGATGAATTGCGACGGGATTTGGCCAACAATATAACCAACTGTCCATAGCGTTTGCAGGTAGTTCAATTGGTTTCCCTCTAAGTTAAGATCCTCTTTCATGCCATTTAAGTAAGAGTAGGTCAAATTATTCAGGTTCAACGTTTTAATGAAATAGCCAGCACATACTGAAGTCAAAAAGAAGGCATCTAATTTCAAAAGAAACAGTCTTTCCTTAGGTTTCTTATCGGCTGAGTCCCAAAATACTTTAAGCAGCTTCTCTTTCTTTGTGTGTGGTTTAGTTGGTTTGTACTCTGCGATCTCCAATTCCTCGGCACTGAGTGGAGCACCGGACAGCAACGCATCCCATTCATACCCATCATTAATTGAAGACGGTGACGATGACGACGTGAACGACTCGCTGTCAACGGGGACCTCACTGACCTCGACATTCTTCTTATCTAGGGGCCACATTTGTATTGAAGAAAGGGAGCCCAGTGATTATCTAGATCTGAAATACGAGATATTATATTAATGACGTGCGAGTGGTTAATCGGTGTGGCGTTCCACATTTGAAAAAAAAAAAGAGGGCGCCGTCTATCGCAATCACACCATTTGCACCGTTTATCACGCGTACCCCCACGTTTACCACTCGATAAGCGGGTGAACCCTAACCGCTCGTTATACATACCCCACAACCCTGCATAAATGTATCCACTTGCATCAGATCATCTGTTATTAGCGAACCACCACACCCCAGCCCATAAAGCCTCCAGCGATATAAAACGCCATGATTTTCAATACGTGCGCTATCAATGGCTCCTCCTCCTCCACCCCCCGTTTCTACATTGGCTAACGTGGAGATCGCACCTCTGGTGCACTCGCTCAAACTCGATGGCGCGGTTATCGAAACGAAAGTAGAAACTGGCGCCGAAGCTAGGATCAATGCCGAAAAGTATTTACCCCCGCACACCCGTGAACGCCTTGAACGTGCTCATATTGACCTTTCTCATGGGTACCCTGAGTGGCCCGAAGCCCCGCCCGAGTACTTGGATGAAGGTTTGAAAGTACGTGCCGAGCCCTGGGAGCATATTGAGCGGGCGAAGAATGCTGATCCCGAAAAGAAGGCGCTTCTTGGAGCTGCTAAAGAAGTGCGTCATTTAACGCGGTACCTCGGCACCGAGATCGTAGGCTTACAGCTGGCAGAGCTCACAAACCAACAGCGTGACGAGCTTGCATTGTTGATTGCCGAACGCGTCGTGGTGTTTTTCCGAGACCAGGACCTTTCCCCGCAGAAACAGCTCGAGCTTGGTGAGTACTATGGGAAAATTGAGGTCCATCCTAAGGTCCCGCATGTCCCCGGTTTGCCTGGTACCACGATTATTTGGCCGAAACTGGCTAATTTGCAAAGCAAAGAGCACTTCAATTTCAAGCACCCTGCTGGAACGGCTTACTGGCACACCGATTTGTCGCACGAGGCACAGCCCGCGGGCATCACGCACCTCCATAACGACACAATTCCGGATATTGGTGGAGACACGGTGTGGGCCTCGGGGTATGCCGCGTACGACAAGCTGTCACGCCCCTTGCAGCAGTTCCTTGATGGCAAAACCGCTATCTATAGGTCGGCCCATACTTACATTGACCGTAAGGATCCCTTAAGTGGCCCGAAATACATCGAGCGCGAGCACGCCATCATTCGTACCCACCCTGCCACGGGCTGGAAGGCGTTACACGTAAACAGGAAGTTTACTACCCGTATTGTTGGTTTAGAACCTAAAGAGAGCGACACTATTCTCCAGTTGTTGTTCGATGTTTTCGAATCGAACCTCGACATTCAAGTCCGGTTCAATTGGTCGGGGCCCCATAAACCGGGCCATGGTACCTCAGCCTTATGGGACAACCGAGTTTCCGAACATTTCGCGGTGTGGGACTACGCTTCGTCCTCGAAATTTGATGAAATTGAGGACTCAACCACGGCGCGCCACGGCACGCGTGTCACCTCATTGGCGGAGAAGCCGTACTTCGACCCCAGCTCGAAGTCGCAGCGTGAGGCCCTCAATTTGCCTAATCCTTAATTTTTTATTTATGAATATCGGTGTTATACGTTTAATTGCCAATAAATGAATAGACAGATACCAGGTGCCATTAACGTGAGATCGACATGTATCATGTGATCGCTCTTGAAGCGGTATCATGTACTGACTTAACCCTGGTAACTGTATCTGAGGGCTTGTCACGCTTAACCGAGTTGGCCCAACAAAATCGATCAAAACTACACATTGTTTAATTTCACCAATATGAAAGAGCAATGTATCGAAGTGAGAACATTTTTAATAAATGTCTAATACCGAACATGTAGAATATTAAAAAAAAATTTTGGCAGCCGCTGATATTCGTCGTTTTAGAGGTGTACGAACACCAATCAGACGTAGATCGTAACGGTGCAATGCAAAGCTTTATTCATAAATATTTTTCAATAAGTAAAAAGTTGAATACTGTACATTTTATTCACGCTAAATAGTTCCTAGAACCGTTAATTTTATGGAGGCCTATTAGGATTTTTAAAATATGTGGCCAATTTCATAAGGGTGTTACAAAGGAATGTTACAAAGGAATTGTGGGGCGGGGTCGACATTAGCTGGCACAGTTCATGAGGTTAATACAGTTACATGGTACTGGCGCGTAACATATCACGTGGTATTTTACTCACCCCTACTGAGTGAGCCGTAACCTGTTTCGTTTGAACGCTGGCAGGGGAGCAAAAGGTCAGCCTCTTAGGCCAGGCAGGACAGGTGAGAGCTTTAAATTTTCAGCAGGACTATATATTACATAGAGTGATACGCCCCAAGACTTATTTTGTGCGACATATAGGAGCAGCGTGGGCAAGGAGCGGCAGTGAATAGTGGACATCTGTCGCACACGCTAGGGTTCAGCTTCAATGGAAGCGCACTACACGCTGCCCGGCGTGATGCACTTTCTGCGCACTGAGTGGCAGCAAAGAGAACGCGCGCGCATCGAATGGGAGATCGAAAGAGCCGATCTACGCAGCCGTATGGCCCGCCTCGAGTCCGAAAAGCAGGAACTCAAATTCGAGCGCGATGAGGCACGGAGGCACCTCGAACTGCTGATTGCCCAGCTGAAACACAACGGGCAGCACCATAGCGGTGCCCAGTTGAGCAATGCGCAGCTGGAGCAGGCCGAGGTTTTGGGGATGCGGAGCAGCACCTGGAGCAGCATGCGCTCCGCTGCCGACTCCACTCCCGGAGCCCGCACCGCCAATTCCACCGATACAGCGAGTAAAAGTACAGACAACACCAATTCAGCAGCAAACCCGGCCACTGATGCGTCCAATCCAGCAGCTGAGGCCTCCAATCCCGCAGCTGATGCCTCCAATCCAGCAGCTGAGGCCTCCAACCCAACAGCTGAGTCCAACGAAGAAGAGCGGCGAAACACCGAAACTGCCGTTGCCCAAACCGTTAGTGAGAACCTGCTTACGACCGTTTCCGAGTCGCGAAGTTATTTGACGCAGTGCATTGCCGACATCCGACACATTCTTCGGGGCTGCGGCGTCGTGGCCAACGATTCCGAGCCGGTGCTGGCCCCCCGTGCAGGCACCCTGTTCGTTCAGGATTACACGACCCTCGCCAATTTCGGCACCACCGCCCTTTGTGTCCATGTTTTACCCGACAACCGCATTGTGGCCGGCACGGTTGAAGGAGATTTGCTGATGTGGTCGGAAAACAGCACGGAGGCCGTAAGGTTCGGCCAGAATGCCGAGCCCATAAGTTGTTTGCGGTACCGCGAGCGCGATAACCGGCTGATTGCCATAACAGGTTGCACAGTGCTTGTGTTTCATTGTGCACCCAAGAAACTGCCCAAATTCGAGGCCAAACAGGAAATTCCCAACAGCGTGCCGATCGTGCACGTTGCGTTAGCGCCGCGCGGGCCGTGGCTGGCCACCGTGCATGCCGACGGCCAGTGTGTTGTTTGGTCTTTTCAAAGATCGTTTGAAATCACTAAAGTCAGTGAACCCGCCGGTGGAGTTAGGACGTGCGAGTTTGCCATGGTGCGAGATGGTGACGAGCCCCAAATGCGGATAGTTTTGGCCCGATCTGCTGACTCTTTGGATCCCGATGGCCCCGATGGCAATTTACTGCTGGCCGACCCGAAAAGCGGGAGGTTGCTGAACAAGATCGTGATTGCATCTGCGAGTAGTATTTGTGCAATCTTACTGCTTAATGAAACGATTGTGCTCGGCACGGATAACGGCGATCTCCGGATAATCGGTTTGGCTAGAGGCGACACAATTGCCGATATACCGGCCGCCCACCGCGGGGAGATCACGAGCCTTGTGAAATTCGGGTCTAATGATGTGCTCGTAAGTACATCAGTAGACGGCCGCGTTTCGCTGTGGGCCTTACCTACGTTAGTGTGGAAGGGCCGGTTGTTATCGCACGACAGTGCCTACGGAGCGTTGTGTGGTGCATCAAACCAGCGTTACACCGTTGTTGGTGGCGGTGATGGCATTATCCGCATTTACCGCAACCCGAAATAAACCACAAATAGTATTTATATATATATATATGTATTTAAGCCGCCGCATGGGCCTTCTTACGGGCGTCGCGCGTGACGGCTTGGTAACCGGTTTTAATGCTTTGGACACTCCGGCGGGACCCGCACGAGTTGCACTCGAGGAAATACAGCCGGTTTTCTTTCATAAGACTCGTGTTCACGCTCTTGCACGTCTTACAAGTGACATACTCGTTAATATATCTTCTCAGCACACCTTCCAGTCCCTTCTGCATGAACTTGCCCTTAATAACTAACCTTTGCGTGCCGTCCACCGAACCGGAGGTGCCAAGTTCAGCAAACAAGAACTGGATAACATGCTCTGAAGACCGGTGCATCTTGTTAGAAATCTGTTTGATGTTGGCAAAGATGGTTTTCTTACCATCACGCAAAACAATGGGCGGCGGGATCTTGTACTTCACACCCTGGCGATCGCTGGCCATTTCCGGGTTGTTCACCCGCAGAATCTCAAAGAATCTCTCAACCATTTTCTCGTAAGTGATTTCCTCCACGCCGGGGGGGCTCTGGTACCCGATGCTTACTTCCAGCCCTTGGATGGCGGGTACTTTGGTCTTTTGGGCCTCGGAGGCCTCAGCAACGGCATCAGGCACTCCTGCCTCTTGAAGTGCCACGTCAAAGTCATCGACGGCCGCGGTGGCGCTCTTCGACTTCTTCTTTTTCTTTTTGAACTCGAACTCGGCGGCGTTCAAGTCGAGGTTGGCCACATCCTCGGTGGGTGGTGTGCTTGTTTCACTGTCGGTAACAAACGCGGGAACGCTCTTGCTCGACTTCTTCTTCTTCTTGACGCTGGGGTCAAACAACGCTTCGGACATGGTAATTTTCAGACCCTGCTGAGTGAAATAAAACAAAGACCTAGCCCCGTGACTCGCCCGGGCGATGCCTTTAAAGCCTAGTATAACTACACACTTCAGCGTGCTTTAGCCTGCTTTAACCTGCTTTAACTACCTTAACTGCTCTAACTGCTCTAACTGCTTCAACTGCTTCAACTGCTTGCTTCAACTGCTTGCTTTAACTGCTTGCTTCAACTGCTTGCTTTAACTGCCTGCTTGAGGAGTCATGTAGTAGGATATGTATCTACCTAGCTCAGATTCAAAACGCCTATCGAAATAACTGCTTAAAAGGCCGTAAGATTACCAGTACGTAACGTTCATAACCGGTTATCGTCACTTATGGGTGGTTACTGAGTACTTTATTAAGGTATATACTGTGGGGTCGTAGTCCCAACCGCTATGGACGTGGCTGGCAAGGCAAAGGCCATCATTCAGGACCCCGTGGTGTGCTCACTGATCTCGGGAGGCGTCGCCGGTGCAGTGTCGCGGACCGTCGTGTCGCCCTTTGAGCGGATGAAGATCATTTTTCAGGTCCAGCAGAGCACGCACCACTATGCCGGGATTATGCCGACGCTCCGAAAAATGTGGCACGAAGAAGGTTGGCGCGGGTTTATGCGGGGGAACGGCTGGAACTGCGTTCGTGTCGTGCCGTATTCTGCCGTCCAGTTCGCCACTTACACGTACTCGAAATCGCTTATTGGGGCTGAACGCGCTAAGCAGTGGGACGGCCGGGTATTCTGCGGGATGCTCGCCGGGATTTCATCAGTAACGGCTACGTACCCGCTGGATTTAGTGCGGACGCGGCTGTCGATTCAAACGGCTAAAGTTTCCCATAAACTTGAACGCGCTGATATCCGTCGCCCGCCGGGCATGTTTACGTTGTTAAGGGACATGTATAAACACGAAGGCGGGTTTAAATCGTTGTATCGCGGGCTGGTGCCCACAACACTCGGAGTGGCACCCTACGTCGGCATCAATTTCGCTGCCTACGAGTACCTCAGGGACAGTCCCTGGTTGGGTCACAGCACTTTGGCTGCAGGAGCGATTTCTGGTGGGCTTGCACAGTCCGTGACGTACCCGTTTGATATTTTACGGCGAAGGTTCCAGGTGAAAACATTGAGCCGTGGCTCGCTGGGGTATACGTATAATGGCACATGGGACGCATTGTGCACGATTGTGCGCACTGAGGGCTGGCGCGGGTTGTTTAAAGGGTACTTGCCGCACACGCTGAAAGTAGTGCCGAGCATGGCCGCGTCTTTCTACACTTTTGAGCTAGTTAGGCGTTTGATCAATAGGTGATTCTAAAGATTCTATGTATATAGACTGAGCTATGCATGCTGGCCATCATATGGTATGATATCGGGCTATTCCTCTGGTTACCCCTCGGGCATTCCTCTGGCTTCATAGGCAAACGCCCTTCATAGGCAAACGACCTTCATGGACGTACACTACTGGCACCGCATTGGCCCCTTACTACCTGCCTTTGTTATGCGGCACTGCTGGCAGTATCGTTATCGCTCCATAACGTATTCGTAACCGTTAGAATTGATCCGTGTGCTTCTAAACCATAGGAGTGGTCCTCATGAACTCGTGTGCTCACTTTTTGACATTCCGTATGCGTCCATAACACGAACCTGGCCAGAACAGCGGCAACGATTCCCGGTTCAGGCAGTCGGCTGCTGATTGCCGGGTTGTTATGAAGAATACGCTGCTCCCAACCCGGTGGACCATGTTGGCGTGCACGCAAAAAGTGTGTATGACTGGGTGCTGCCGTTCCTGGGGGGAAATCGGGACTAAACAGTGCATCCAAAACATCATCGTCCCAATTCATGTACCGTTCAAACCCGGCACGGGCCAACCGTTTTACGCGCTGCCACACTGAGCCCCCATCCTGGGCAGGAGTTCCATTGGGTTCCCAAATCAATAAATCGGATTGGCCGAGCCTCCATGCGTTTACACGGTCGATTAATTCGCGGCGGCTGGCGGGCATCGCGAACGAGCCCGCGCCGTTGTGGCTGGGCAATTCTAGTCCTGAACTCAGTAAATCAGGTGGTGACGCTGTCGAAGTTGAGGCTGCTAAGTTGTTGACTTCAGGTTCAGTTGAAAGAATTGGTGAGTTTACTGTTTCATTTGTTGCCGGGAGCGCCTCAATTGGTTCAGGAGACGCGCGCTCGACGGCTTCAACTTGTGGCGAAAACAACACCCATTCGCTGTCCGTGTCGAACGCGTAACTCGACGCAAAATGGGCAGAACCACTAAGAACGTCCGAATCTATGGAGGTCGTGTCGGCTGGCAACCGTCGGTGCGTGCAGCTGGCGTAGCTGCTCATTCCTCCCGTGTGCCATCTATCCGACATGGCAATTGGCTCTTAAATTGCCGGTTTGTATGGATTGCAAGGGGTGCTGAGTGCGCAATGCGTGTTTCTTAATCGGCACTGATAATGGGTGGTCACATGTTCGCGTGCCATCGATAGGCGATTGGGACCGGTAAATGGCCTGCCGCCACCGGTGTTCGGCGGGGCCTAGCCCACACCCTTGCCCTCGGCGGGGCCTAGCCCACACCCGTGCCCGTCTTACCGTCGCCGTCAGTGCATACTGCGCCAGCCCATTGTCTATGCCACAGCAATCCAGTTACCGAATGATCTTACTGCTGATCGGATATATGTAATTGGTATTGAGAAGTATTCCGCACGTGTGTATAATTTTCCGTGGCCACCGGGTCTTTTCCACGGCAAGTTTGCCGAACCCGTTTGGAAACAGCACGGAAACCTCGCTGGGTTTAAAATGCTGCATTCTTTTTTTAATACCGAGCTCAATTCATCGATTTCTCTAAATTTTTATTTCAACTAAGTGCGTATGACTGTGTGCAGCTTAATTACCCCACATATGTTAGCGAACCATGTACCGGGCCGGTGGTACTCATGCGATAGCAATTTACATAATCGAACATACGACAGAAACGGAAGCCGGTGTGCCCCACTATACACACAGAGACACCGATTAGCAATTAACATAACACCTAAATCACTCCAGCGCCATTCCTATACATTTGTCGGCATCAACTTGCCGATAAATCTGTGTTTGCTCTATTATGCCGCACGGTACACGTGCGGGGCGATCGCTTCCCCGCTGCTCACGTGACCTGCTTGCTTACGTCGAGGCACGGGTACCAGGACCTATAAATTTGACTTCTGGAACCCCCCCCCCCCGCAAAGGTAACCCACCAATAAACACCAACAAAAATGCGTGCCTCTATGCTTTTACGTACCGCTGTCAAACATGGCAAACAGCACGGCCAACATAGCCTGTTTCCCACTGAGGTGTACCCGCTCTTCGTCTGCATGGGTCTCGTCACTATTGCCGCGACGTACCGCCTCTACGGCACTTACATGCACGACGACGTCCGTGCCGGCCACCAGACGCAGAACACCGCGCGTCTGCCGAAATCCGAGCACCACTAATCATTAAACCTACGTAATTATTTTGTATTCACATTTTTTCAAGTGGTTTAAACGGAGTTTGTAGGGCCCCGACTTTTCCCGCGTCCCCGTTGGCTGGCCAGTGTGGAGGAGGAGCACATGCCGCTGAGGCATGGAGTCTCGTTCCTGGCGTTAAACCGTGATACGGCTGACACGTCAACCTCCTGCACTCAGTGAGTCAAGAAGCTTCGACATTATACTCAATTCACTAACTAACCACACAGTATAAATCATATAAACTGTAAAAACTCGGATTTATAAATTTAAGCCCCAACATGAAGCCTCCCAAACGCGTTGTGAAACATAGATCGCGGTTAAACCCTACGCGCATAATTTAAGCCCAGCGTGACGAGCGTCGCGGGATGTACCACCTCGTGCAAGGCATTTATACATCGCTAACGCGCAAAGAAGAGTACAGCGTGCTAATTCTTGGCCTAGACAATGCCGGCAAAACGACACTGCTCGAGCAGCTGAAGCACAAGTACTCTTTAAAGGCACGACGCGACGGCACCGCGGGATCAACGAACCTCGCCGGGGCGAAAACCGTGCCAACTGTCGGCCAAAACGTCGGCCGTATTGTATATGATAAAGTCCAGCTCAAACTATGGGACCTTGGAGGCCAAGAGAGTTTACGCGAATTGTGGGACCGCTACTTCCAGGACGCCCACGCCGTGGTGTTTGTGGTTGATTCCGCGGACCGTGCGCGCATTGAGGAGTGCTGTGAACAGTTGGAGAAGGTAGTTACCAATGACGTCATGGAAGGCACCCCAGTGCTAATGCTGGCCAACAAGCAAGACCGCGACGACTGCATGGAAGTCGAGGACATCAAAGAAATATTTAATCGGATTGCTCAGCAAATGAGCGCCCGGGACAGCCGCGTGCTGCCGATCTGTGCCCTCGATGGCCAGGGGGTCGAGGAGGCCACGGAATGGTTGGTTAGTCGATTGGTTCGCAACAAGGCGTACCGCCCACCGAACCTCGTTTAGAGTATTTATTGTATATAGCGTATTCGCTTAATTGTCATTTATACGGCTGCGGGGTGAACAGCGTATAGGAGAACCTCAAATGGGGCAGTAGACGGTAACGATATTTACACGGTACAGGATGCACACGGTACAGGATGCACACGGTACAGGATGCACGCGGTACAGGATGCACGCGGTACAGGATACATAGGATACACACGGTACAGGATACATAGGATACACACAGTACAGGATACACACGGTTACACACAGTACAGGATACACACGGTTACAGGATGCACATGGTACAGGATGCACATGGTACAGGATACACAGGATGCACAGGATGCACACGGTACAGGACGCACAGGATACAAACAGTACAGGATACACACGGTTACAGGATGCACACGGTACAGGATACACAGGATGCACAGGATGCACACGGTACAGGATGCACAGGATGCACACGGTACAGGATGCACAGGATGCACACGGTACAGGATGCACAGGATGCACACGGTACAGGATGCACAGGATGCACACGGTACAGGATGCACAGGATGCACACGGTACAGGACGCACAGGATACACACAGTACAGGATACACAGGATGCACACGGTACAGGACGCACAGGATACACACAGTACAGGATACACAGGATGCACACGGTACAGGACGCACAGGATACACACAGTACAGGATACACAGGATGCACACGGTACAGGACGCACAGGATACACACAGTACAGGATACACAGGATGCACACGGTACAGGACGCACAGGATACACACAGTACAGGATACACAGGACACACACGGTACAGGATATATAAGATACACAGGATGCACACGGTTACAGGATACACACAGTACAGGGGGATAATGTACAGGTTAATCTACAGGTCTTTACATTAATTACATATGTTGAGTCTATATGGGCCGGTGGGCATTTGATAGCGAGCAGGCAAGGGGTTCATATCTGTAAACAACCCCACGTGCCCTTCCCCCCCTCATGGCCGGCACAAATCCCGCACAGCTCACGCATGCCCGCGGCACGCGTTTGGCGGTTTTATGGGCCGTACTGATGACCTTGGCGCTAATTACAGTGGTATTCTACGACCGGAACCCCGGAAACTACCCCCCGCGCGCTCCACTTCGCCGCGAGCTCCCTGCGAAACGCAACGTCATTTTCATGGTCAGCGACGGCATGGGCCCCGCGTCCGTGGCATTGGCCCGCAATTTCTACCAGCACACACACGGCACCGGCTTGGCCCCGCTGTTTATCGATAGCTTGCTGCTGGGCCAGTCGCGCACGCAGTCGAGCGACAGCTTTGTTACCGACAGCGCCGCTGGTGCGGTTGCATTCTCGTGTGGCATAAAAACCTACAACGGCGCCATTGCCGTCGACCCTGACGCGCGGCCGTGTGCCACTGTTTTGGAAGCTGCGAAACTCGCCGGTTACAAAACGGGCCTTGTCGTCACCACGCGGATTACCGACGCTACGCCGGCGAGTTTTGCCGCGCACGCGCACGACCGCAGCGAGGAAGATTTCATTGCTGAGCAGTTGATCAATTGGAATGGAACCCATCCCTTTGGTAGTATGGTTGATGTACTGCTCGGCGGCGGCCGGTGCCATTTCGAGCCCTCGGCAGTAGGCGGGTGTCGCCAGGACGACCATGACTTGCTGAAGGATGCCCAACAAAGGGGCTGGCATGTGCTGGAAACCGCTGAGGAATTACGCGAGGCGCCGCTGCAGTTGCCCGTAATTGGACTGTTTGCCGGCGGCGACCTGCCCTTCACGATCGATGCTGCACCTGAACTCGTGCCGAGTTTGAACGAAACAGCAATGCAGGCCGTGCGGGCCTTAGAGAAGGCAACCGAGAATTCCGACACGGGGTTTTTTTTGGTGGTTGAAGGGTCGCGGATCGACCATGCGGGCCATTCGAACGATGCTGGAGCCCAAGTGCGTGAAGTGCTGGCCTACAATGACGTGATTACTGCTTTGTCGCACTATGTCGAGCACGAGGCCAAAGTGCCCACGGTGTTGGTGTCGACATCTGACCACGAAACGGGTGGGCTGTCCGTGGCCCGGCAAGTAACTCGTGGGTACCCGGACTACTTATGGCTTCCCGAGGTGCTTGCCCGCGCTAAACACAGCACCGCTTACTTGTCGCAAAAGTTACGGCAACTCGACCATACCACGAAAACGGAGAAACTCGAGGAGTTTATCAGAAACGAGATCCTCGGAGACAACGGTTTGGGGTTCCGCGACGTGCGCAAAACCGAGGTGCATAAGATCGAGAAGCACCGCAGTAATGCCGTGGACGCGTTGGCGAAATTGCAGGGGTTAAGGGCCCAAGTAGGCTGGGCGACGCATGGCCATTCCGCCGTGGATGTCAATGTTTATGGCACGTCAAACCACCGCCATGTGTTAGAACCGTTAAGGCGCAACCTGGAGAACACGGAGATCGGGCAATTCTTGAGAGAGTTTGTGCAGATTCCGGTGCATCGCATTGAGGAGCTTACCCAACAGCTCCGTGATGGGTTCGGCGACCAGTTTCCGTAGTTCATATAAATCTTAGATCCTAAGCCACACCTTTAGCGACCTGCTCAATGCGGGCACCCAAGGTGGAGTGATTATGCAGGGCCTCGACGAGCGAGCCAATAATGTAGTTCAGGTCTTGTGGGCTCACACCGGCCAGCAGAAAATATTCAGTGTACGGGTTAACCGGAGGTTTTTCTTGCGGAATATTAAAAAGGATGTCATTAACCAAGGTTTCTATGTGCCGCAGCGACCAATCGTGGGCGGCATTCACGATTTTGCGTGACGGCGGCGTGATCTGCAGTAGCTCGGCGTACAGCTGGGAGATCCGGCACCTAACGCGGATCTGCTCGCGCTGCAGGTCCTCCAGCGTTTCCACTGCCATGCCTTTGATCTTTGGTGCCCTGCCCCGCACTCCTCACCCTACTCTTCCCTCTATACAGGGACCACGCCCTACACCTCGCAGTACGGGCGCCGCCGCCTTACAGCATCTCCGCGCCCTACAGCATACAGCAGCACCGCACAGCAAACGCACTGCCACCACTAATGAGCCAACGGGAAAGAGCATAGTTAATCCAGTTTTTGAGTTTAAATAAGGCTTAGATACCGGTGAATAGACGAGATATCTAAATTAATATATTGCTCCGTACTATAGCACGCTGACCGTATGTGGTGCCGCCAGCGTTTAATTAACTTACACCTTCTGCCACGAAGTCCCAGCTCCCCCCCCACCGCCCAACCCAGCACAGCCAAAACCGTTGAAACAATGGCCGAGCTCGAATATAACGAGACCACAAAAAAGGTGTCCTTCACCAACGAATCGCTGGCGGCTTTACAGCCCTCTGACCGGGTAGCTGCCCAGGAATCTGTCAATTTAGTCAACTTGATCATGGAGAATCTCGTTGCCAGCGGGGCGGACCTCCCTCCGCAGGGCCCCCCCACCCAAGCGGTTTCCGTTTCCGCTTCGAAGCTGGCAAACTCGGCCGTGCAACTGATGAAAAGCCAGAAAAACGCCGAGGCCGTCAAGCTTTTGTCCACCGCTTTGGAAACCACTTTGCGGCGGCCAGTTTGGGAGCCCGCTCAGCGGCTGATTGACGAGGTTGCCTTGTGTTTGATGCCGCGGTGCGATGCCTACGTTGCATTGCACCAGTTCGCCGATGCGTACGCCGATGCCTCCCTCTTGGTTTTGATGAAACCGACGGATCCCATGAACTATTACCGTAAGGGCATGATTTTGTTTGCGGCTGGCCGCGCCGAGGACGCTCAATCTTTGCTGCACACGGCATTGTCGATGGCTCCCAACAATCCTTTGTTTTTACAGGCATTAAAGGCCACTAGTCCGGCGCGCGAGGAGAAGTCATAGATATAATACACATAAATAAATGCTTTTATGATTTGAGGGATATATGGAGCTTTACGAAGGCTATACGGAGGCGTATCGTTTTATAACGGATGCTTTACGATGGCTACACGGAGCTTTACGAATACCATAAAGATGCTATACGAATGCCTTGAGGATGCTATGCGAATACGTTTACTATTATATATACCACTATAAACATGCTGCCTAGTGCTGCATATGCCACACTACTTATGCTACACTGTGGTTATGCCACACTGAAACTGAAACTGAACTGAAACTGAACAGATACCGAGCTGAATCCACACGTAACACTCACATATTACTTGTAGGCGTATGTTTTAAATGGTCACCTGCCATGTGGCGTTGAATTGAACCGGCGGTTCAGTTGCCGTTATCGCTATGGCAGTAGGGTACATTTAAGGTTGGCCGCGGTTGAATCGGGCAGCCGCCCTAGGGTATTGATCTATGGACACAATCGATCTCACCGGAGACGACGACTCCCCGACGATTGGGCGCGCGTCTCCGATGGATAAAGATGTTGATGTAGTGGAAGTAACTCATCGCCCCCAAAATAACCGTCATGTGCCTCCACCGAAACGGCGTCACGTCGTTGAGCAGAGGTACTCCGTCCGACGCGAAAGGCAGGCCCGCGAGCGGCAATACGTGCTCAAATCGCTCCCGGTTTCCGAAGCTGCGAAGCTCCAAAATGCATATACGTCAATCTTCGAAGAGAAACAGGACATTTACAGCCGCCGCGAGCATTTAAAGCAGAACTCTAAGGAAGCCATCGGTAACGAGCAAAAGGTACTCGACGACACGTTTATGCAGCTTGATGAGGCGTGTGAAAAGTTGCATGAAGGCATTATTCAGAGTACTGTGACCATTGAGGCAGCCGAAGGGTTCGCTAAGCGAATGATGAGGCTCGCGAATGAGGCCCGCGGCCGCGTCGAGTCTATCCGCAAAGAGGATGCTTTGAACAAGTTGGCAGAATCTAGTCTGATGAATACGATGAACGACATGCTTAGGGACCCGCAGTACATCGCTGCGCGCGAGAACTCGTTGGTAACTGACCGACCCTCAGCTTCACACGCTGGTTATGTTCCCGGAGTGAATCCGGCAACCAGCGGGGATCAATTGCTCAGGAATGCCGTTTTAAACCCCTACAACATGCTTCCGGATGCATCACGTGCGTATGAGCCCGAAGTGAACCCGAAAAACTATGAGCAGCTGGTTGACTTGGCAATGACCGAGGCTGAACCTCTAGATATGCCGCCACAAATGCAATGCTCGGTGTTGGAACATCAAAGGCTTGGTTTGGGGTGGCTGGTGAGGGCCGAGCGTGGGGTCAACCACGGCAGTATCTTGGCTGATGATATGGGCCTGGGGAAGACAATTCAAGCGATTGCATTGTTGTATGCGAACCCTCCTAAAGACGATAATGTGAAATTGACGCTGATAGTGTGTCCTGTCGCGCTAATTGCAACGTGGCAGCGCGAATTACGCGAACGCGTTAAACCCAACGACCGACTGCGGGTTTATGTGCACCACCGCGCATCGCAGTCCGAGTTCCACACGGATATGCGCGCCATAACCCGGAATTACGACGTGGTTATCTGCTCGTATAATGGTTTAGCTATGGAGTTTAAAGAGTTCGATGAGCGTCGTGCTTGGGAGACACAGCATCCGCACGAAACTCGTAAGCCCAAACGCGCGTGCCCGCTATATGAAATTCACTGGTACCGCGTCGTTCTGGATGAGGCGCATAATGCGAAAAACCGGCTCACAAGGACGTCGCAGGCAGTCGCGGGGCTTCGGTCGGTGAATAGGCTGGCGCTGACGGGCACGCCCATGCAGAACCGGTTAGAGGAATTGTACCCACTGGTGCGGTTTCTTCAAATCCATCCGTATTATGAGTGGTCGAAATTCGCCGCGCTGATCCCGGGAAAGCCCACGGCGGTGCTTAAGGAGACGCATACGTCGGCGCTTAAGGAGACGCAGATGCGGAACGCATTCACGGCACTGCTTAGGGCGATCATGCTGCGGCGGAAGAAGGATACCGTTATAAATGGCCGCAAAATCATTGATAACTTGCCATCTAAAACCGTGCGGGTGATCGATATAGAAATGCCCCAAGATGAGCTTGAAGGGTACAGCGGACTGGAGAAGAACATCAGTCAACAAGTTAGAAGGATGTCCTCAAATCACGAGGATCTGTCGTATGGGAACATGCTGGTGCTGCTGCTACGATTGCGGCAGGCGGCGTGCCACCCCAGACTTATTCAGCTGACGACGATGTCGAACCGCCGTCAGGGGTGGGGGCCGAATAAAATGACGAAAGCGTGCGTTAAACTGGCAATGAAGGTGCCCACTCACATACGTTCGAGTGCTATCAAGGTGCCCGTGGTCGATAGGGTGTGTGCGAACTGTTCAGAGCCATTGGAGAACGAGGCAGAGACGTGGGTGATCCCGTCGTGCGGACACATGCTGTGCACACTATGCAGTGAAAGTGAAAATGACGATGTAGACGACTGTGAAAAGTGCGGCCATCAGTTTAGGTACGTGGCGAATGCCCAGATTTTGCGCATTATTGATGAGAGCCATGCGAGGTCGGTAGAAGAGGCCATGCAGAAACTGTTAAACTTTTACAAACCGATTCTTGATGAAGAGCGGCGTGTACTCGAGCGCCGCAAGCAGCGGTTGTGGGAACTGAAACGTGTGGCTGACATGCGGGCCGATTCCGATGATGATGTCGAGCAGTCTCCGGTAAATCGTGAACAGTCGAGCTACTTTGTTGGGATAAATACTTTAGACATGAGCGATTCTGATTCAGATGAGATCTTCTATACACCAACTAAGAATGTTTCGCGACCCAGTACCTCTAACAAGGTCCAAATGGAGACCCAGCCACCATCTAAACCGGACTTGGATCTTTCCAGTGACGAAGACGTTGTTGGTTACAAGTCCCAGTCTTTCATAGACTCGCCTGTGGTTCACAAGCCTGTGCTGCACAAGCCTGTGGTGCACGAACCTGTGGTTCACGAACCTGTGGTTCACGAGCCCGTGGTTCACGAGCCGGTAGCTCACGAGCCGGACTTGGATCTTTCCAGTGATGAAGATGTTATTGGTTACAAGTCCCAGTCTTTTATTGACTCGCCGGTGGCTCCCAAGCCGGTTCCCAAGCCGGTAGTTGACGAGGTGATTGATTTAGTTTCCAGTGACGACGATTGTATTGGTTACATGCCGAAGGCTGTGACTGGTTTAAGTGAGACCGATGACATTGGCTACCGTCACCAGCCTTTTGATGACACCTCCGATCTTTTTTGTTCGTCCAGTGATGAAGCGCCGGGCTCGCCGCTTCCAAGCGCTGCTAAGCAAAGTAGCTCGCATGCTGGACCAAGTTCTGGCCTCAAAACTGAACCAAACCTCAAAGCCGAACCAAGTACCCCCCTGCATGCCGGCCCGAGTGTTAAAGTTTCCCCTACGAACGAAACGGTTCAGAAGAGTGTCAAGAGCGAACAGAGGAACGGCAAAGCAGAGCCTCCATCCAAGGATGCCCTCAAACATCGCATTGATATCGACGAAATCGCGAGGACTTTTAAGTACCCAGGAGTGTTCGATGATGGGTGGTCATCTTCCGCCAAAGTTGAAAGTTGCCTCGAAATTCTCCGGGAAATATGGAGCGAGTCACCAAACGACAAAGTGATCGTTTTTAGCAGCTTCACCACTATGCTGGATATTCTTACTATTCCTGTCGAGGCGGCTAACATCTCGTATGAAATGTACACCGGTGCCATGAACATCAAACAGCGCAACGCAGTGCTCGACCATTTCCAGCATGGACGGTGCAAGCTGCTGCTCGCCAGCCTGAAGGCCGGCAATGTTGGCCTAACACTTACTGAAGCGAATCGTGTAATCTTGTTGGAACCTTTTTGGAACCCATACGTTGAGGATCAAGCCCAGGACCGCGTGTACCGAATTGGTCAGTCGCGGGAGGTAACTATTTACCGACTGAGGGTTGAACACACGGTGGAGGACCGCATTATGGAGTTGCAGGACCAGAAACGTGAGCTTATTGAGCTGGCTTTGGACAGCAGCAGCATGAGCGTGCGGACTGCGGGGTTGACGCGCAACGATTTGCTGTACGCGCTCGGTGTCACACCGCGAAATGCACCCAACAACAACACACCCAACAGCGTGCGAGACAGTACACGACGAGCCTACCCGCGGTGATTTGTTTATTTATTTATTTACGTTCATAATTCTTTTCAACTTAATTCAACTTAAATCATAAACTATGTTTTTAGCGCTGGCCGTACGACTTGCTAGCGTACGAGCCGTTTTCAACAATGACGTTGGCGGGCTTTTGCGGCTTGTTGTTCCAGATGTTGGACAAGATCTCCTTGACACCAGCAGCGTAGCGGCTCTGAGCGTCGAGCGACGAGCCGGAAATGTGCGGGGTCATCGCGTTGCCGCCGCCAAGCGTGGGGTTCCATACGTTACGCATCTTACGCCAGGGGTGGTTAGCAGGGGCAGGCTGCGGGAACGAGACGTCACCGCCGTAGCCGTTTAATTGACCAGACTTGAGTGCATCAGCCACGTCCTGCTCAACACAGATGGCGCCGCGGGCCGTGTTAACCAAGTACGCGCCTTTCTTCATCTTGCTAAGAAGCTCCTTGTTGAACAGGCCCTTCGTACCTTCGTACAGGGGTGCGTTGATCGTGACAACATCAGACTGCTGAACCAGCTCCTCAATGCTGTTAACACGGCGGGCACCAAGCTCTTTTTCGGTGGCCGGGTCAAGCGCGTTGTAGTCGTAGTACAGCAGTTCCTTGCAGTCGAAGGGCTTCAGACGCTGCAAAATACGCAGGCCAATGCGGCCAATACCGACAGTACCAACGACTTTGCCCTCAAGATCATAAGAGTTCTGCGTGATCTCGGCAACATCCCAGGCATCCTTTTCGGCGTACTGCGTGTGCGCAGGCACGAAGTTGCGCACAAGGTTCAAAATAGTCATAACGGCATGCTCAGCAACGGAGCTCACGTTCGAGCCAGTGACCTCGTAAACGCCGATCTTACGTTCGTTTGCCTTGTTGAGATCGACGTGGTCGCTGCCAACACCAGCGGTGATGCAGTACTTCAGGTTCTTGGCCTTGTCAATGCGCTCAGCAGTGACGTAGCCAGGGTGGAAGGGGGTGGTGATAATGATGTCGGCATCCACCAATTCCTTCTCAAACTTGCTGTTGGGACCCTCCTTGTCCGCAGTGGTTACGAGCGTGTGGCCCTGGTCCTCGATCCACTTACGAAGACCGAGCTCGTTCTCAACACAGCCGACCATAAGCGGCTGGCGCTTGGCATACTCTCCACCGGGGTACAGAACGGCAACAATCTTGTCGTAATTGGCGTGAGTGGTAGAAAAAGTACGTGCCAAGGTGAATTTAGACACAGTGGGGCGAATTGCAGTGCGAAGCATAGTGAGTAACAAGTGGAAGCTTTAAGTTAAGAGCTGAGGTGAAAAAAAACTTAGTATAGAAAAAAAAAAGAAGTAATTCGGTGACATTTGTGCCCGTTATATATTCGTGGGTCTCCCCAACGTCAACGTGTAATTGGCCATGCACAGCGTACACGAACCCGTACCCTCATGCATGATCGAATCCCGCTGCCCTGTTTGCGGAGTCTCGTGCATACACGCTCGAAGGTCCCCAGATGGTTTCCTTTACCTGGGAAATGTAATTGTATAGTTAGGAATCATGTCCGCAAATTGAATGCAAATTGAAACTGTCTGTTTTAATGATATCTACTATTTTTTTTCGACAGTATTTAAAGAGTCGCAGATCTCCGGGATATATTCAGGGGTCCATACGTTTCATTGCTTCGGGGACTTGCTGACGAGTTATGTAGGGTTAGGAGGTGGGCTGGAAGAACTATTAGGGTTTCTAACGGCTTTCGGCGCGGCTAAAGTTTTGGCATGGATGCTCGTATTCATGCATAAAATTTCATTTAATTTAATATATCGACTAGGAATGCACCAGTAACGGCATATATTAATGCCGAAGGTACTTGCATCCACGGCTGACTTAAACTTTTCATTTATAGTATCTAAAAATACCGGTGGGATCTACTTAAAGCTCTAACGTCTCGCCAAACTCATCAGCAACCGCAGTGAGCACGGGTTCCATAGTAATTTGCCGCGCACGAAAAACAATCGATGTAATCCTTGTTTTTTGCGTTTGCGTAAACGAATTGGACCTGTCAATGATACTACCACTGAACCCTTCGAGGCATGCCGCACACTGCCCAATTAAGTGTGGCACACGTGCAAGCGGCCACTCTTCCAGCCCGGCAGCGAGATCGTTCAAAAGCCGGATCCAGTATTCGGAATATAGACCATGTGTTGAATCGTCAACATCCACAGATGCCAAGAAGTTTCTCAAGTCGGTAACGTCTTGACAAAAGTCGAGCACGCTGAGGTATCGACTGGAAGCCTCAGGACTGTTTCTGTGAATGAATTTTCTGCTGATTGCATCGAATTTAGACTCGAGCACGTCTCGCTGGCTCATGATATTGATCTCGTTATTGGGGGCGGAGTTTCCCGTTTGATAGGGTCAGCACACCCGGATATAGGGAGATGCACGGCAATATCCGCCATTTCGGCAATATATATATCTAAAAAGCTAGAAGGCGCGAATAATACTTAGAAAATGCATCGTGCTTAGCCTAGGCTTTATAAGGGGCCACCCAGGACCTTAGAATCGCGCGCGAATCCTGGGCCATGCATGGCAGCTAAGGGGCGCGGGCATTTGAGCCACCCAACCCCACAGGCTTGATACGCACACGTATATCTTGACGACACAACCAGTACTGGAGTCTCTCTCAGCGAGCAAATGTGGACCCCGCTGGTATACGGTGTTGCCAGTTTAGTAAATGCCGTGAATCTTATCGGGCAGGGCTTCTTTCTTGTGCTGTTAAATGATCTCGAAATCGACTACATAAACCCGATAGATCTTTGCAACAAACTGAATCCGTATATCATTCCTGAGGCGTTACTTCAAGCCCTTGTTACGTTTATGTTTCTTTTAACTGGTCATTTCGGGGCATTCTTCGTGTTTTTGCCCGTAACCGTTTACAACGCCTATTTAGTAAACACGAATCAATACCTACTGGACGCGACAGAGGTCTTTAAACGGCTGCCACGGTGTAAGAAAGTTAGCATGCTGAAGGTTGTGTTTCATTTCTTTGCATTCTTTTTCCTCATGGTCCAATTCATTGTGTCGTTAACCGGATGGGAATAAATATAAACTTCACATATATATATGCACTAGTAATTTAAACGCACCCTAAAATTATCCACAATGGGATGGTGGCCCCAGACCAAACGGCCCAGCGACATCCAACCTAATGTTTCATTAGATGAAGATCTCCAGAATTATAGTAACGAAGTGGTTAGCCAAGTAAATTTAGGGAAAGCAGCTCAAAAGCAGACCCCCTCGGCGGCCAGTTATTCCGCTCACCGCCAGCAGTTTGGCCGGTCCAAATCCCTTAAACGGATCGCTACCGACAATTGCTCGGAGTATGCTGCTGCATTTGCCAACTGTATATCACAGGGCAGTTTTTTCAGCCGAACATCGAGTTGCCCACTGGAAGCGGCGATGTTTGAAAAATGCCAGGCAATGCAAACCACGGCTCTTACAGTGCTCGGATACGAAGAGGCCCCATCAGTGTCGGCACAAAAGGCGATCAAAATGCTGGCCGATGACTTGATGATCAAGGCTGCTCCATCACTAGTGATTACTGCCGACCAGGAAGAGGCATTTAATGAACTGGTCAATCAGTACAAAAAGAATTAATTATTACATAGACACTGCACGCACTTCTTTCCAATACTCCAGCTGTTTTTCTGAGCTCATGGAGTTTAAACCTGAGGTAGATGGCACGCAGCATAATACGCTGGTGCCAAACTCGTGGCTATCAACTCCATACTTAAACTGCTTGGTATCCCATTGACGCGCCTTCGCCACAGATTCCCAAATCCCTTTACCAACAAAGCATACTACCTTTGGCTGAACTTTAGCGATCCGTAGCTCTAATTGCTCAGCACCTTCGAGCATTTCCTGCTTTGTGAGCTGCTGGATGCCCTTGGTGGACCGCGCCACCAGATCTGTGAATCCAATGCCGTACAAATCTGCCATTTTCGCATCATCGTCGCACTTATGAATAGTTTTAGTGAATTCCGACCAGAACAGGTACTTCCAGAACCGGTTCGATGGGTGGGCGTAATAATGCCCCCGGCGTGCCGATTCCAAGCCTGGATTGAACCCAACAAACACGATTTTAAGTCCCGGTTTCAGCAACGGCGGCAGCGGTCCGGGCCACTGTTTGGAGCGCTTTACATTGGCCTTTATTTCGCTGTTGCCCTCATCCTTGTCGTTTTCATCCTTGTCGTTTTCAATGCGGGCTCGTTTATATGCAAATTTGCTCAAATCTAAACCTTTCAGAGCCATTCACGGCCAATATAGGCTATATGCAGCGGGTAGCTCACGTAGCTCACGTAGTGTTTAGGTATTGCCTATTTAGATAGCAGCGATCCCCACGGTAAGGGTTAGGATGCGGCCGGCGGTGGTTCAACGCACTGTTTCGCGGCTGTTTACCACGCCAATTTTCTATGTAAATGCGGCCCCCCACATTGGCCATTTGTACTCGATGGTACTAGCAGATGTGGCCCATCGGTTTGCAGTTTTCGCCGGGGATCGCAGCATTTTAAGTACTGGGACTGACGAGCACGGCACGAAAGTCGCCCGCGCGGCTGCAGCTGCTGGTTTAGCCCCGCAACCGTTTGTAAATAAACTCAGCACGCAGTTCAGGGAGTTGGCGGATGTTGCAAACATCGATTACTGCCGGTTTGTGCGCACCACCGATGCGGATCATGTGGCCACTGCCACGCACTTGTGGAACGAGTTAAAGGCTCGTGACATGATATATCTGGCTAAACACGCAGGCTGGTACTGCGTGAGTGATGAAACTTTCTATCCTGAATCAGAACTATCCACTGTAGATGGCGTGAAGGTGAGTAATGAGAGCGGTAACCCGGTTGAGTGGTACGAAGAAGAGAACTGGTTCTTTAAACTCTCAGGGATGCAGTCACAGTTAATTGACTTTTATCGAGCAAACCTTGACTTCGTACAACCAGTGCAGCGTCACCGGTCATTATTGAGTGAGCTGGAATCCACGCCGCTTACGGACCTTTCAATTTCAAGGCCAGTAGACAGGTGCAACTGGGGAATCCCCGTGCCGGGGTCGAACCATACAATGTACGTTTGGTTCGAAGCTCTTGTGAACTACTTGACGGTGGCACGCTCAGCATCGCCCACGCACAGTTTGGCTGAGTGGTGGCCAGCAACGCATATCATTGGCAAGGACATTGTTAGGTTCCACGCTATTTACTGGCCCGCGTTTCTACTGGCAGCGGATTTAGTCCCTCCACGGCAAGTGGTTGTACACAGCCACTGGACTTTAGAGGGAACGAAAATGTCAAAGTCGCGGAAAAACGTGGTTGATCCATTCGAATTGATCGCTAAATTCGGGTTGGACAGCGTGCGTTACGCTTTATGCCACGACGGTGCGTTGGCTCGTGACAGTCCCTTCAGTTTTGAGCGCGTGGCTGAACGGCACAACGTTAATTTGGTTAATAAATGGAGCAATTTAGCAGCCCGTGTATGTGGGCCGAAATTTGATGTGGCTAATGCGTTGGGGTTGCTGAGTGCGGCCACGGCAGGTGAGCATTGGCTCAATGGACAATTAAGGGACACATGTGTGGCGAGTGCCCAAGCCTTTGAGTTCGGGCGGTACGCTCGGGCTATAAACGACGCATGCATGGCCGCGAATCGCGCGTTTGACGAGGTAGAGCCGTGGACACAGCCCGAATCTGACAAGTCGCGGGTTGCTATTGCACTGGCTGCTGAACACACGCGCGTCATTGCCCTGCTGCTACAACCGATTGTTCCTGAATACGCGCGTCGCATGCTGGACAGGCTCGGTGTAGCACCCCAAAGACGCAGCATTGAGTATGCCATAGTGGGTGGAGATTTATCATACGGTAATGGAGCTAACCGTAAAGGTGACCATGTTTTGCAGCGTAT
This sequence comes from Starmerella asiatica, assembly GCA_030572815.1. NCBI lineage: Eukaryota > Fungi > Ascomycota > Dipodascomycetes > Dipodascales > Trichomonascaceae > Starmerella > Starmerella asiatica. Next base: position 6,234 of record JAJMBI010000078.1, on the reverse strand, counting down.
ATGTACATAGATATCTTAAACTTTTCGTCGTTTCGCCTTCGATGTCTTCGGTTTATGAGCCTTCTTAGGTGGTTCTTCCAAGGCTTCAAGTTTGGCCTTTTCCCACAACTCGTCAGTCGGTGCATCCTCGGTGCCGAAAACTTCTTTACGCCACATCCGCAGCCGTTTTTGTTTAGAGTATTTCTTCCTATCCAGCTCCATCCTGCTCTTGTCGCGGTATGATGCCAGTTTTTTGATCCCAACAAACCTATTCAAATCTTTATCACTAGCGAGCAAGATATCCCTTGAGGACAATCCGAAATTCTCGGGTTCGACCTCACGGTACCGGAAACTAGTAACGGGCTTCACAGGTTTAAGCAGGTCCTGGTTCGCATCAACGAATTGCTCGGCTTTCCTTTTCAGTTCTTTCCGAGAAAGTTTAGGGGCTTCGCCAACTTCACGAACGTCATCACGAACGTCATCACGAACATCATCACGAACGGCTTCATCAACGGCTTCATCAACGGCTACACCATCATCTTCACGGTTGTAGAACTCGTCATTGAACAGCTTCTGCATGCGGCGATCCCACTCATCATCGTCCCAATCGCCCTCGAGGTTCTCCTTAGCCAGCAATTCGGCAACACGGTCCTCGCCTTGGCCCAAAGCTTCCTGCAATTGGGCCAATTTTGAGGTGACCTCGCCGACTTTCTGTTTACGCTTTTTAGCAAGTTCTAATTTCTCTTGCTCTTCGCGTTTCGCCCGTTCAGCTTGTTTTTTTTCGCGACTCCTTTGGCGGCTGCTCATTTTCGATCGCCGTAATGTACTTTGATCGCGGGCATAACTAACGATCTCCGCGGCGTTCGGGTCCTCGTACCGGAAGTTGTAAGCACTCTCGAACTTCTCGCTCAATTCATCGAACTCGTCGCTGTCATCGGCAACGATTTCATTATATGTCGGTACTTCATCTTTGGTAGTGGGGACCCAGGCCTTCTTAGCCAAGAACTCAGTGAGGAATGCATCCTCATTTTTGGCCGGATCAGGCAGATCGGGCAGTTCGGGCAGCTCCCGTTCGCCTTCGCGTTTTGTTAACAACTCGTCATCATCGTCGCTGTCTATTTTACCGAACTCGGCTATAAGGTCGTCGCGCACGCGGCTTTGCTGCTCAGTGTACGTTTCCTTAGGCGTGTTCTTACTTTGATCTAAGATTTGTTCGCGCTGATAATCTTTTAAATACACTGGCTTGTGTTCAGCAGTTTCAACAGCACCTTCTTCGCCAATGTTGGGGAAGAATTGCACGGACTTGTCCTTCAGAACCGGGTCGTTCGTGCGAATGGCAGTTAGCACGGCATCAATTCCCTGATCCATGGGCTCAGTAACAAGCACACCGGTCTCATCTTCAATTTCGTCCTCGCTCGAGCTCGTCCAGTCCGGTTCGCTGTCCACCATTTACAATATATAAGTGGTTTTTTTTTTTTTTTTTTTTTGGAAACTACACTACCTTATGCACGGCTACCCTTTCCCCAACCCCCCCACACACAACCCAAGGCAACTGACCTACACAAGGACCCAGAGAGACACCACAGAATGTCGTTTGTGACCGGACTCATTGTTGGGCAGCTGTCCGTGCTAATTGTGGTGGCCGTGGTGCTGCGGTTCTTTCTGTTTGCAGACTCTCCCGGTGTTAAAGGCATCTCGCTGCCGGACCCCGAGCGCCCGCGGGTTGAGCCGCAACTGCCGTCGTCCCTGCAAAGCATTTTGGAGCATGTATACTATAACGTCGACACGCACGCCGCGGAGTCAATGGACTGGTTTACACTGCTAGTTGCCTTGAACTTGAATGCGGTGCGGCAGCAGGCCACTTACAACGACCATTTACTGAACACGCTGAACGATTTATTCACCAGTGACAAAATTCCCAAATTCATTGACACGATTCGCGTTACCGAACTAGATTTGGGCCGGGACTACCCACTGTTTAACAACTGTAAAGTCGTCAGAAGCACGAACTTGTCAGCAAGCGACGGCTTGGAGGCGCGGTTCGATATTGATTTAAAGGACCGCATTACATTGGCAATTGAGACGCGGTTGTTGCTCAATTTTCCCAAATTCATGTTTGCCTACCTTCCGGTGCGCGCCTCAGTGTCGTTGGTGAATTTCAGCGGCCGCATGTCGCTGGCGATGGTGACGGCGGAGACCTCGAGTGATGGGAAACCCGAATTTGCCGTTACCGTTTCTTTTGCTAGAGAGTTCAGCATGGAATTCGAAGTACACACTGTGGTCGGTGCACGTGCTGAGCTGCAAAACGTGCCGAAACTCACTCAGGTCATCGAATCCTCGATTCGCAGTAAGTTTGCTGAGCAATTAGTGACGCCGAACTTCGTAAAAATCCCGCTGCCGTCGCTGTGGCGCAAACAGGACGAGCTGCTGCGTGACACCTTGAAATCCACAGTGGACGCGGCGCGCGACGGGGCTGAGAAGGCCATGCAGGCAGCAGTCAACCCATAGTGTGTTATAGTGTGTTATATATTTATTTACAAATGATTCAATGCTGCTTTTATCCTGCTAAGTACATTACAGGCGCCCCTCGAAATGCTGGAACCACCAAAGCACGCCCACATCACCCGCAGTAGTGGCCACATCGCTGAAATCCTTAAGGAGGTACGCGCGTTCGAGTCTAGTGGGCTCATTAACCGCGGCAGGCAGCATATCGGCAACATGTTCTAACCAACTAGTCAACCGTTTAGTATCACAGAATTGGGCCACACCATGCAGTAGTGTCGACACTAATGCCGCTCGAACAGTTGGCGGCTCACCAACTTGTTCAGTTTGCTCGCCGGCCACTGCTGCCATGGGGATACCGGGAATACACACCTTCGCCGCATTGAAGATCTGTTCAAACATCATTTCCGCATCTTGAGGCTCCAAAGCGGTAAGCACGGTGAGCACTGCCGTCCGCAATTGCTTCCCGGACAGAAATCCTGGGAACAATTGCATGACCTCGGCAAAGTAGTCTTGGGCCATACCGCGTTTGGAAAACCGTAAACTGTGGTGCACGGCTAAGTATGCCAGCATTACTGAGTGAGCAGATTCAAACACTGCCGAGTTAAACACAGCATCATTAGCGCTGGGAGGAACAATGAATCGGCGGGCAATTGACAAAACCCCGGACTCGGCACTTGGCACGTCGAGCACGGGCATCAATTGTTCACCAACATCAAACAAGAACACTAAAGCACCCGCATCGGCTAAGCTCGGGCGCAATGGCTGGCCAAACGCCCATTGTGATCCCAACACATTCAGTGCCTCAGCAGCGGCGGAGGGCGGCATACTTAATGTATCCAAACATGCGGAAAACACGTACTGGTGGCTCTCAAACTGCGACCCTACATGCTGCAGCACAAAGCCTAATGGCTGCAGCATTTGTAAACCGGCGATTGCCAGGGCTACACGGCCGTGGCGGGTCAATTGCGGGCTCAGCAGCATACGGTCAACAACGCCTTCTAATTGGATATGCACGCCAAACAATAGGGCCGTCAACCGTTCAGGAGAATCACTGAAGTGGGCAGCTACGGTGCGCACAAAGCTGTCGGCTGCGACCAAGTATTGGGCCAAAGTGTGCTCGTTGACGTGCCTAACCACCCCTTTCAATAACCGGCTCCACCGGCCAAAATTCTCGGCGATGTTGGGCTTGTCCATGGCCAAATTCTCGGGTGAATACACTGCCCGTACAACGGCATGCGTTATAGCTGTGGCGGGCAGTTCAGCATACTGCGAAACTTCAAGAGGCACACGGGACACTGCGGCGGCGGCGGCCAGCACCAGTTCGGGTGTTTCACACACCACACGGGCGAATTCCGGCACGCGCGGGGCGTATTTCTTAGGAGAGTAGGCCGCCAACCCGCATATCAGGATCAGCCCCACGAGGGGAGGCACGCCATAAGTGGCATCAAACAACAACTGTTCCCACTTGGCAGGAGGCAAAGTTGGGTCGGAAATGCGGTGTTTCCTATCGGTGGCAGCATAAATAGCGTCAGTACTGAACGCAGTGTATGTAGCCAGCTCGTGGGGGTCACCATCAAACAGTCCGGGACTTATAGCGAACTCGTTCACGAGCACCCATACATTGCGAGGATTTCTTACCAACGGCAACGTGTGCGCGAATGCCAATACTTTCTGCCGGCGGTGCGCATAGTTCGTGGCGGGCTGGCGCAATGCGTGCACGACTGCCGTCAGCTCCATGAACCCTGCCTCGGCACTATCCAAATGTATACTCCGCACTAACAATACATATCAATTAACACACTGTAGCAATGTATAGTAGCAATCAAGATTGTTTAGCGCAATCAATACACTATATGGCATTCTACACCCTTCAACGAATAACACACGCACTACACACTGTGGAAACACACCTCGGTCAGATATACCTAAATAAAACCTGTGCCTCATAGTTATTTCGCAACTAGAACTTAGTTATGTTGTCCGTGTGATGTGAATACAAATTCCATGGTGTACTTGTTGTGTTGTACTTGTTGTGGCCGATCTAGTGGCATCATTGGCTGATCTAGCTGTATCACTCTTTGGCTGATCTGGATGTGACGCTGTATGTGTTACAGTTTGTGTGAATTTATAAATTAAAGCGCTAAATGTATCTATGTTAGCTATTCTGTCCATGAAGTGCCACTTCTCGTTGTACCTGTTGTGCTTTTCGTGGCTGATCTGGTTTTACCTCTGTCTTATGGTGTGCCTTATGGTGTTCCGCACAGTGTGAGAAAGATAGGTGTATGTGCTACTATTTAGTATCGATATTGAGCATTATTATAGTGCCGCTCTTGAGCTGATCGTAGGTATAGCCAAAACGTCACGTGTATAACACTTTATCAGATCGAATACCCACCGACGGTTCGCCACGTCATTGCTACGGTGGCCAATGGAGCCTGAATGTAGTTGAGGTGGCTCGCACACTAAGGTTTCGTGGATCAGCACATAAAGTGAGTCAGTGATCTGTCACACGCCAACCAAAGGTCTGTGGGGTGCACATCCACACCTTTCACGCAGAAACTTGATATCGCCAACTGCGTCTGTTGATCAAGCTGCAAGCTGATGTGTTTGGGCCATACTACATTGAGCAAAATCTCTTTTTCGTCTCCCAACTGGCTGCTATAGTCTAAGTGTGTACTTAACTGATACCTTCATGGTAAGCGCATCGGTTATGACTGGCATTTAGCCAAGATAGCGCAATACGAAGTACATGGTTGACTATATGCTATGTTACCTATCGTATTGGGCGCGAGTTGAGCACGTAGGGCTCGAGAGGTCTTTCAAGCGATTTCTAGCCCTCCAATCCATCTAGTTCCACATTCACGTCCCGTTTATTATACTATGGCACTTTTCCCAGCCATATAATTCCAATTTTAATCAATTGCGATTGTTTGGCTTGCTATTTTGTAACGAACGGACCCGAGCGCGGTGCTTACGCTGGCGCGGTGCTTACGCTGACTCGGTGCCCAGGCTGACTCGGTACCTATGCTGACTTAGTGCATAGATAGGCTACGCGAGGCTCTTGGCGTGTACATTCAAGGTCATGACGCCTAAAACCTTATTACAATTGTATGCAGGGTGCCGTGTAAACATGTCACATGCGTCATACCCTAAACCGTCCGACACACCCTTTTTGAGCAATGAGCATGTTCGGCTCGAGCGATCATTGCAAACACTGCATTCCATCATTTTTAACTCCCATGTCCCGCTCAGTATACTATGGTGCCGTTGTCTGCCCCAAAATAATCCAATATTAATCAATTGTGATTGTTTGGCCCAGTGTGGCGAACTTTAGGTCCCCGAGCACATGCTGACTCAGTGCATATGCTGACTCATCTTAAAGATAGTCGACGCGAGGGAGTCGACGGGTGCTGCTCATTTTGAGATAGCAATTGCAGTAATTTGGCCCTTTAAAGTCCCCCAGATTATAGATTTTACTTCTCTATTGAGTATTATCTTCGAATTCTACCGCTACAATTGGCACTAGATGCACAATGGAAGTGCCCCTGATAGCAGTGCGTGTTGCCTTCCTTACCCTGGGACTGTGTTCCCAAAAGGGTAACAATGCACGCGTCCGTTAATGGATGAAGCGTTGGGAGCATTTGTTAATTGGGGTGCGAAGCGCTATATATTAGCCTCCCCGCATCCCAAACAAAGTTACTCTTACACCTGCGAAAGTATTCACCCCAATGATTGCCGTTATTCTTTACT